>JBCEWC010001026.1:0-45505 GCA_038996855.1 Solanum aculeatissimum
TATAGTATCTATAAATAGGGTCTCAATGTAATAATGTAGACAACAATTCAATAATATTTTCTCCTATATTTCTCACACTTTGAAATGAATTACTTGAGTCTAGGGTCTTCCAGAAACAACCTTGTGGAGGCAGGTAACATCTACGTACACACCGACCTCTTCAAACCCACTTGGAGGATTACACTATGTATGTCATCGTTGTTGCAGTTTCCTTTGCATAACTCAAAGCTCCGAAATTGCTAAACATTCTCTAAAGGTCATTTGGTACTAAGATTTTATCCAAGAGTTCCAGCTTAGCATACGTAGGACAGATAATTTCAATTTGGCATACAAATTCCTAATTGAAATACAATATGGATGGATATAATCCCCACCTTATCCAATATTACAAAAGAATCCCGTTATTAACAATCCAATCTAAGGGGATATAGTCGCATCTTATCCTATATGAGGTACCAAATGACTCTCAAGTGTATAAATCCATCATGATTGATCAATCATGCAAAGCTAAATGTATGCCGTGTGGCTGATCTTAAGGAGGTTTTAAAAAACAAACATGTACCTCCTAAAGAGTTGGATATTTTCTTCACAAATCTGATCAATAGACATGCAACTTGAACTGGCTGTTTGTGCATCTTTTTGAACAGAACCCTGCAAATATACCCAATAAAGAGATGAAGCGGTCAATGCCAGTTTTGTAAATACTCTAATAAATTGACATTAACCAATTAGACATTTAATATCTTTAGGGACATGAATGTAGTAATATTAACTCATCAACAATGTAAAAGCACCATAAACAAAAAAGTGATGGATGTTGTAATATTAACTTATCAACAACGTAAAAGCACCATAAACAAAAAAGTGACTAAAAAAAAATCGAGAAAAGAAAGAACCAGGTCCTACAATTGCATTCCCTGTCATAGACTGTACAGCTGGCAATTCCCTGTTGCAGTTGGTTCTTCCACTGTTGTCACTTTGTGCAGAATGGAAATGTGGCCTGGTATGACCTGCAAGACCTGGAACTGCTTGAAAGTCGGTTGGCGACTGTTTATGGGCATTAGCAACTTGAACTTGGGCTGGAACAAAAGATTCTGGCTGAAGGTTTTGCAAATGTGGTTCAAGAGGCTTCAATCCTATCAGGTGACAATGACCTTTCCTGTATTACAATCACAAGAAGCATGCCTATATCACATGTTGAGAAGTATTACTATTTTAATGGCCAACAGTGACAGAATACAGTGATGAAACATTACAATTTGGGAAGTAAATATCAGAGCTGCGGTAGCCCAGTAGGTAAGTGGAGATGGAGAGGAGGAGAAAAGTACAGCCAAGGCTTAATCTTAGGTGGGAGCAATGACAATCATGACTGGCCACTTGCACTTTAGCTAGCTACCTCATGTCATGACTTCAAGCAGGGTTTGACTATGAATGAATTCTAAAGAAAAAGTGACAAAATTACTAGATCTCCATTAGTTTAACTTTTAAAAATTCTCAGCATGAGCCCATGTGGATATTAGCCAACAAAATGAATCAGAACCATCTGAAGTCAGAAGCGAGGTCAAATAATATGTTTCAGTCTTCACTATTTCACATTTTGCAATACCTGTTCTACAGAACAAGCCATCCTTTGAAAGCCACTTGTAACTCAAAGCATAATTACCATTGAACTACATCTATTCCCCCTTTCCAATAATATACATATATATACAGACAGACAGACACACACACACTTGGAGAATGCCCATCCATTAATTTTTCTAGATATGGGAGAGAACATTTTTTTATTGCAGTCGACAAATCTTTCAAGTTATTAAACATTAGTGAAGATTATGATCGATGATTCACTCTGATTGAACGAGGGAGGAGGTTTACTACCAGCATCAGAATTGATGAAGCAAATCTGCGTCGGCGTGTGAAGCCTCCTTGAAGCTTCTCAGGGAAAGGGAAATCGATGCAGAAGGTGGGCAAGGAAGATTCAATCCTACTCATACAGGGTAGTCCAAAATTTCAACATCTATGACCAGTACGTGAGAATAGAAACTTTGCTTGATGAAAAAAGAGCATCAGTAATTATTCCGGAGAATGACTACAACTGCAGGTGGGAAGATATAGCAGAGAAGATCAAAAATTTTCTGGGGAAGGAGGTAAATCCATGATTTCAGATCGCAGATTCAAAGGCAAAATCATATTTTCATGCAGCAAAATTACAAATTGGCCAATCAATTCGGAGAAGGCTTCACAGTCCCAGGCAAAAGAAAAGGAGAATTATCTTGCAAAGTGTCTAATTGGGACATTCAACAACTCTTTTAACATCAGCCCTAATTGAGAGAGAATTCAAAAATGGTTTCTCAACAAATGGCAAATCAGTGCAGGGCTTAGAGTCACTCCCATAAATCACAACAAATTTCTTTTCAAGCTACCTCCAAGCAGGAAGCTACAAGAGTCAAAAATGGTGATTGGTTCTGGAACGGAAGGAGGCCAACTCTCGATTGGTGGTCACCGGCTGCTGAATCTGAAGTAACACACAGACGCAGGTCAGAGATGGTGAAGGTGTTTGGGATCCCCTTGCATGCTTGAATGACCGAAAATTTCAAGAAAATAGGAGATCAGTGCAGGGGTATGTAGACATTGATGAAGACACAGAGAACAGAAATCAACTCTGTTGGGCTTGCATCTGTGTTCATCACTCCGACATGGAATTTCCAAGGAAGGTGGATTAAATGGTTGACGAGTGGAAATTTGGAATCTCCATTATCTCCGATTCCTATGTCATCACCGGTAAACTCAGGCATGAGGTAACATGTGAACAAACACGTCGGTCAACAGGAGTTCAAACTTTTTTAAAACAGTGGGTAAGGCAGTAAATAAGGAGAAGGGACCTTTAACAAATGCAGATCGGGCCTATTATGATTTGGGTCCAAATCATTTTAAAAGAAAAGGGAAACAGAGGGTCAAACAACACAAGATTTGGAGAGCTATTGGGCCAGGTAAAAATGCTAGACGTCTCCAATTAAAGACGCCATGAAGCCCAATCAGTTCTCAGAATTAAATTCTGAATCACACACAGAGCATGGAGTAGCAGTGGGATCAGGAATAGAAGCTGAGTATGAAGCAGAGAATTTCAGAACATCTCTCCCCGTAAATCCTCCTTTACCAAAATCAAACAGAGTAAGTTTTGATTACTCTATTTCCTCTAACGGGAATTTTCTCTCTCCCCTCGCATGAAGAAAGCTCTCAAAATCAGCAGTTTCCAGACAACCCTGATGAAATTAAGATGACTCGGTGGGCAAAGATTGTTATGGCTAAAGCATGGAAGGCCTTTGGGGTGAATGTAAATGGGTTTTAACACGAGATCCTGGAGATGATCTTGCGTATGGAGCAGAAAAGAAAATTACAACTTCAGCCACAAAGGGAGAAACAGAAAGAAGCAAAAAATTCCAATAAAAAGGGGATGGCGAGGTGAAAATTTTGATTTGCTCAGTCAACTATGACAAAGTGGTCCATAATGAGGGAGAAAGAATCATGAAGGATGGGAAACCCAAAGCACTGTCTGAATGAAGGTGAAGATCATAAATTGGAATGTGGGGGGGCTCAACGACAAAAAAAAAAGTGACACCATTAAATCATTGGTCAAGAAGTGGAAGCCAGATGTTTTATGTCTACAAGAAACAAAAATTGAAGAATGATCTACTGTCGTAGCAAAGCAGATTTGGGGATCTAAATGGGTCGACTGGGTGGAATTAAAAGCATATGGAAGGAGCTGGGCTATCACAATATTCTGGGATAAGAGGCAATGGAATCGCATAGATTTTCTGACGGGCACATACTCCATCACTTCAATGTTTTAAGGGTTACAGGGAGATCTCAGATGGTGCTTTACTGGGGTACATGGGCCACATTCAAATTGGGAAAGAACAGATTTTTGGGATGAATTAGCTGATATTAGAGGGCTATGGACTGACTGGATAGTTGAAGGAGACTTTAATGTCTGTAGATTTGAACATGAAAGGTTTAGTTGCATTGGAAGATCAAGAGCAATGAGGAACTTTTCAGATCTTATTCAGGACTTGGAGTTGATTGACTTACCTCTTCAGGGTGCTCGTTACACTTTGTACAGGGGTAAGAACTCAACTCAAGCCCCAGAATAGATAGATTTCTTGTTTCTACCAAATGGAGTGGCAAATTTGGAGCCGTGAATCAGCTTCCCCTCCCAAAAGTAACTTCTGATCATAGACCCATAGTACTGGAGAGTGGTGACTGGTCTGTTGACCATTCATACTGTAAATTCGAGAATATGTGGTTACAACATGATGGTTTCACTGAGAAAGTCAAAGAATGGTGGCAGAGCTATAATTATAATGGTTCCCCAGATTACATACTAGCTCAAAAATTTAAACACGTAAAACGGATATCAGCAAATGTAATAAAGAAGAATATGGCAAAGTGGAAGTTAGGCAAGCAAAGCATTGAACTAACTTCTAATACAATAGCATTTTAACATAAGAATTGGGACACAATTAAGAATGACGTACTTGGAGCTCTCAATCACTTCCATCACAATTGTCATATGGTGAAGTCTTTTAATGCATCTTTCATTGCCCTCATACCAAAAAGAAAAGGAGCTATGGCGCTAACTGACTACAGACCCATTAATCTTATTGGTAGCTTCTATAAAATAACAGCTAGCTTCTATAAAATCACAGCTAAGGTGCTGGCTGAAAGACTCAAAAACGTGATTGGAAAACTGGTTTCAGAATATCAAAATGGACTCAAAAAGGTGATTGGAAAACTGGTTTCAGAATATCAAAATGCTTTTATTAAAGGCAGGCAAATCACAGACGCTACACTCATCGCTAATGAAATTTTGGACTGGCAGCAGAAAAAAGGGGAAGTGAGCCTCCTTTTTAAGCTTGACATAGAAAAAGCCTTCGACAAAATAAACTGGCCATTCCTAATCTCAATTCTCAGAAAAATGGGATTCGGGAAAAAATGGATCGGATGGATGAGATATAGCATGTCTACTGTGAAATAGTCCATTATTTAATAGCGGTCCAGTGGGATTCTTTTGTCCCATGAGAGGGATCAGACAAGGGGATCCTCTCTCTCCATTTCTCTTCATCCTAGCTACGGAGGGTCTTAGTTGCATGCTTGAGAAAGCCAAACAGAGACAATGACTGGAGGGTTTCAGAATCGGAACCAACAGTGAGACTCGTGTCCATCTCACACCTACTATTTGCAGATGACGCACTTATTTTTTGTGGTGCTGAAAAATCACAAGTTCTCTACCTTAATCTCACCTCATGATTTTGGAAGCATTGTCAGCCACCAGGCCTTCATATTAACATGTCGAAGAGTGTTATCTATCCTGTTAATGTGGTGCCAAATTTTGTAGAGCTGGCTAATATTATGGGGTGCATTATTGACAATTTCCCAATGACCTATTTATGACTACCTTTGGGGGCTAAACATAAAGCAACTGAAATATGGAATGGGGTTATTGAGAAATTTGAGAAAAGACTGGCTACGTGGCAAAGCAGTACCTTTCTCTAGGAGGAAGATTGACTCTAATAAACAGTGTTTTGGATAGCATCCCAAACTATTTCATGTCTCTCTTCCCAATACCTGACAAAGTCTTGAAGCGTCTAAATAAAATCAGGAGAGACCTTTTGTGGGAAGGCAACAGTGAATCTCACAAATTACACCTTGTGAAGTGGCCAAAAGTCACTCTTCCCAAACATCTTGGTGGCCTTGGTATCAAAGATCTTGCTATTCATAGCAAGTGTATGTTTATGAAGTGGCATTGGAGGTTCATTCAGGAGGAGGATGCTAGTCTGTGGAAAAAGGCAATTGTGGCTAAGCATGGCAGCAACACCCAATGGTGTACAAAACAATCCACACTTCCCTACAGAACTGGATTATGGAAGGCTGTTAATACCATGTGGGATGATTTTTCCAAACAAACTCACTTTGAGGTAGGGAATGGGAACCATATCAAATTCTGGCTAGACAAATGGACAGGAGATTCCACTTCAAAACAAACCTTCCCAAATATATTTAACATCGCCAGACATCTTAATTATTGTACTGCTCAGTACAGGGATGGCAACTTTTGGAACTCGAACATAAGAAAAAATTTGCAAGATTGGGAATTTGAAGAGTTATTGAATCTGCTCAAAAGCTTAGAGAACTGCAACATTAACATTCAGAGCAGTGATAAGTTAAAATGGGACTTCAACAGTAAAGGTTTACACACAGTCAACGCAGGATATGAACACTTGAGCTCCAATAAGATGATGATTGATCTCTGGCCCTGAAAGTTAATCTGGAAGACTAAAATTCCCCCTAAAGTCTCGTGTTTTACACAGCCTTAAAAGAAGCATGCCTCACTCAACACAATTTTATGAGAAGAAGATTTCAACTGGTCAAGGTGTTACATGTGTCAGTCAACTTCAGAAAGCATCAACCACCTTATGCTTCATTGCCCTTTAAAAACACACTTTTGGAACATGTTCCTAGCGCATTTTGGTATACCATTCCCTTCAATATCAGAGATTCCTACACTAGTTGGAGCTCTAGAGAAGTTAGGAAATCCATCAGGAAAATCTGGATCATGCCTCCAACTTGTATCTTTTGGGTTATTTGGAATGAAAGAAACAGGAGACTTTTAATTGGAGTTCTAATTCTAATTTGTAATCTTAAGGCTAGCTGTCTGGTCAACCTTTTTAGTTGGGCTAACTTTTCAAAGGTAAATAACTTAGACCAATACCTAGATTTTGTCAGCGCCTTAGCTATATAAATTTTTTGTTCTTACTAAGCTGAAAGATACCCCCCCCCCCCTGTATCTTTGCATCTACTGGATGCCTTAATGAAAGCTAATGCATGCATTATGTTTTCTAATGCACTCTATCAAATGACCCCAAGGGTTTTGAAGCAAGATTTAACTGCGATGTCGGTTCTGTTTAATCAACAAGGAACTCAACTATGACCTACATATTTACATAACTGAACAAACAAAAAGATAATGGACTCCGTTAAATATCTGAAATTACGGCACAGAATATACCAGTAATCCATCACCATTTGCCTTAGTCTAGTCTCCAGCTTGAAAAACAGAGGAGATCGTTCAAAATCTTGCTTGTCGTGTGCAGGTTCGATGAAATTGGCTTCCAAAACACCTGAGTCAAGAGCAATGAGTACATCATCGCCATCCCATAATGGATAAAAGTAGGTCTGAATAATTAAAATACATACCAACAACACCATTCCCTTTGGAAGAACCATCAGCAGTAACTTTCCAGAATGGCTAAGAAAACCCACAAGAACATAATCAGCAATAGGCAATCGCAAGTTACTTAGAAAAAAATTCTATTCAATAATCTCAGGTCCAGAAAATTCAGTTCAGGCCAACTGCAATGTTCGGATGCCCCTACATGCTCGCTTACATCCCAAAATTTAGTCAGAGCATCAAGGTCTTTTCAAATGTTTGTCCTCTTTCTTTTTCTCCCTTTTTCTGTTGAGAGGGGGGAGGGGCTAAACCAGGCCTAATCAGATAAGCTTTTTGTTAACATCTTCAGCTAAGAGAAACAAGATATTGCTATATTAAATCTTCTAAACAAGATATTGCAATATTAAATCTTCTAAAAAAAAAGAAGATATTGTATGTAACATTTTCTCCAGTCACAACATCGCATACCCTGATTAGGCGATTTTTGTGGTAAATATTGAATCCACAAACTGATGACGGAGTATCCTTGACGAAGCCAAGACTTGTTTCAACCAAGACCTGCAGCAGAAAAGCTGTTTGAATCCACAAATTTAGATGATAAGCAAATACAGCCACAAGCCCCACAACCAATTTGCAATTAGTAAGTACCCACAACACAGATAATCATATATGAGGAGAACTCATTAATACTAAATAATGGTAAAACCGTTGTTTTGTTCTCATTGTGAACATTTAAATCGATAAACAATTTACACTTTAAAGTTGGACTTCTAGTCTAATTTGAACATACAGCCCCCTAAGCAGGAAAATCAAGAACCCTTATCATTCTGTACCTCCTTTGATGTTCCAGCAAGCTGTGGCCTGTACGTGATTACTTTTGAGAGCTTCAAATCATCAAGTATATTATACTGCTCAACAGGCTTCCCTCTTAGTATGATACTGAAATTTGTAAATTTTTTGAGGTATAATATGGATGCGTATGCCTGAGAAAAGATATAAGGAAGTATTAAGATACATTGGCAAAATAATTGGAAGGGATGTTTATAGGAATTAAGTGGTTACTCTTAGAGAGTATCGTAAGCGATAGGAAATATGGGATTGCAGTTCACGCCCTTTCTTGTTTGTTTTTGAGGTATTTCCATGATTAGCTTCATCTCTCAACGTTATATCCTGATGACCAACAAAAGAAAGAATTGGACATCCTTTAAATAGCAAGAAAAGGATGAGGCAGAAAAAGGAGGAAATCTTCCAAAAGCCTTGGGAGCATAACCTGTGATTCCAAATTTATAACACAATGCCAAACAGTATTATAAGATAAACTGTTACCGTTAATGGTCAGAGGAATAAATTAAAATTATAGCCCAATGGAGATGACATTTAGCTGTTTATCATATGATGAGAATTATGGGTTTTGTACTACTTTTGGTGTAAAGATGTAGATGTAGAATCTCTTTTTGATCTCTAAGATTACATTTAGAATCTATGTATGCTGCATCCTTTTCATTTTTTGTGTTGTAAATTTAAGGGGTAACTTCACAATTTGTGCAGCTTACTGTTACAATTATATATGAACTGTTACCTTCTTCAAACAAAACCAAAAAAAAAAAAGGAACAATGAGTTTCCTCCATTATAAGAGCATTTGACGTAGACGGGATCATCAAAAACTACTTGTTAATTGAAACCTTTTTTCCCTGTGCCTAGGATTAAGGGCTTGTTTGGTTGGGGAACAAGTTACCCCAAGATTGACATCCCACCCTCAATGTGGAAGAAAAATAGAACTTCAATCCTGGGATAC
Organism: Solanum aculeatissimum; assembly: GCA_038996855.1. NCBI lineage: Eukaryota > Viridiplantae > Streptophyta > Magnoliopsida > Solanales > Solanaceae > Solanum > Solanum aculeatissimum. Next base: position 9,025 of record JBCEWC010001026.1, read on the forward strand.
GTTATCCTACAATTTTTCCCAACCAAACATGGGATAAATTTATCCTTGGATTAGTTATTCCTTGTACAAAACAAGCCCTACGGACAGCCATAGACACACTACCCTAAGGTTTGTGCTTCAGAGGAGTCTGAAAGCTGAGTCAAATGTTTTCAAGAAATAGACATACCTCATCATCGTCATCAAAGTTTAGTTCATAAATGCCTTCATCATTTAGCCATAGGTTGTAGACAATAATCCTAGTTCCATGTGATTTTATATCATCAAACTGGAGAACATACAAGAGAAAAGACAGAGCACTCAGTAACAACAAATAAAAGTAATTCTCATAAAAATAATTGCAGGTGGAATCTATTCCATAGCTGATTTTCTGATGCCCGAGGATGGATTCTATTTCTAAGAAATAATTTAAATGATAGGGAAATTGCGAGATTTTGTTATCCATTACAGTCCCTTAGCACCATCATCCTGGATCAACACAAGGATAATTCTATTCTATGAAGGTATCATTCAGGTGATATCTCCTTTGTTAATTCTTGCTAAATGTCACTGACTTCTTCCGACACTGACCGTTGACCTTGGAAGAAGATTTGGCACAACAAAGCACCCTTGAAGGTTTCTTGTTTTCTGTGGCTTGTGTCTAAGGAAGCATGCCTCACTTGATCAAATCTTCAGAGAACCTGAGTGCAATTATGAGCAGGTGTCCCCTCCGTGAAGAGAAACCTACTGATACTAGTTATCTTTTCCTACTTTACAATATCACTTATCAGATATTTTATATGCCTAACATACTAATATATAGATAGTACCACCTCACCAAATATCCACAATATAGCCCAACAACATATCCAGCATATTCCCACAAGTGGCGTTTTGGGAGGGTGGGGTGTACGCAAACCTTATCCCTACCTTTGAGGGCGAGAGAGGTGGTTTCCTAAATAAAGCGAGTGAACTTAGAACTAAAAGTTGAATATGTATTGCATAATCTAAAAAGTAATCTCAGCTCCAATTTGAAGTGAAATTCTAATACGCTTTACATAATGGTGAAAGATAAAAGTGCTCCATTTTACAGTTTTCCGTTCAACTTTTCATCTCTTTTCTCCTCCATCCATAAAAATCCTGAAGTAACTAGTAGGCTACACATGTACCCCAATTTAACAGGAAGCAACATACATTTTTTCAACTCTAACATTAAAACCACGTCATCTCAAAAATGTGTATACTGAAGTTGAGATAAGAGGAACTATATGTTCGCTCGAATTTAGCGGGTTTGTGCTTGGTATGCTTAATGAGTTAATACACATGGATATTTTAATATTAGATTGTTATATTGTGAACATGGCATGCTCTCATAACAAAAACAAAAAAAAACAAGAAATTCAGATAACACATCAAAGCTCAGAATCTACAACAAAGACTCTAATCAATAAAAGTAACTTTCTAGAAACAATACTTCATACAAAATAATTTTATAGAATAAAATAGTAGCTTTAAAAGTATATGTACCAATTATAACCAACCTGTTCCAGAAGATCCATCTTTGTTGCAAAAGGAGACCACTCAAGGATTGTTTTCAAGTTAGTTGACCAATCAACATGAGAGTCATATACTATTGGTTCAGCCCAATGGTCGGAGATATCAAAATCGATCTGCACTCATTTTCAGTTAAAAAAGGAAAACTGAGATGTTCATGTTCAGAAATAGATTACAAGCTTCAAGCTCCAAATATTACAATTTCCAACAGAATGTAAAGACTTTTTACCATAGGAACAATCACATCATCTTGCCCTGTTCTCCGAAGAAATGTATAGGATAGAAGGCCAACACTTTGAATTGCTCGGCTAGACCATAAAAGTGCAGAAAATATCAAAATTCATCAACATTCTCAGGCACACATCAATTCTAGCAACATAACTAATTGCTTGGTAACACCAGTGAGCAGTAAACTTCAAAATAGAATGTTGCTACATATCAAGCAGAACAATGCAAACAAACCCCCGTCAATCAACTTCTGAGTCGCTCCTTCCTCGTTTATTTTTCTCCAACTCATTCACATTCATTTTATAAAAAAATTAATATCTGCTCAAATATAAGCCTGTTCCACTCCATTGCAACCTAGCGATCAAAAAATTGGAGTAACCATCTTGAAAACCAAGGTTCCAATCCCAACAAAAGCAACACTAGGTAAATTCTTAATTGCCTAAGTCTTGGTAGGCAGAGTTACTCAATAGTTGTATTGGTTAAACATAGCAAATACCCAGTACATCCGTCAAGGCGTGCACAAATTCCTCCGAGCACCACTATTGTCCAAAAGAATAATGATAATGATAAACTTGCTCAAGAGCTTTTAAAGATTAAAATAGTCATAGATTTTTGTTTAAAAGTAAAAAAGAGCAGCCCAATGCACTAAAGCTCCCGCTATGCGCAGGGTCCGAGTAAGGGTCTATTGTACGCAGTCTTACTTAGCATTTCTACAACCGTTTCCAAGGCTTGAACCCATGACGTACACTAAAATAAAACGGAAGAAGGAAATGAACTTATTAAAAGTCCCAAATAGGAAATGGGATGGAAATTGGACTTCTTATACGGACTTGGACAATCCTCCCCTCATCTGTTGTTAGCTTATTGAGTCAAGCCTAGGGGTCATATCTTTACATGGGATCAGAGTCGCACCATCCTAATTCTTTGTTCACCGATGTTGGGCCCAACGGCCATATCTATTATATATACATGGTATCAGATTCACACCCATCCCAATTCTTTGTTCACCGATATTCAGCCCCCATATAATAGTGTCCACGCTCCAATTTATCTTTCTTAATTTACTAACCTTGGGTTAGAGCTAGACGTGAGAGGAGCGTTAAGGAGTCCCACATCAGAAAAGGAATGGAAAATTAGACTCCTTACATGAACTTGGAAAATCCTCCTTGTTATTGGATTAAGTTAGCCTCAGGTACCATAGCTTTACAGAATTATTAACAAACTTGGCCTCAGGTACCATATCTTTACAGAACTATTAACAAACTTGGCAATCGTGAGAAAGTAGTAAAAAGAGGGATTCCCTTGTTCCCCAATGCGAAGCACTTGATAACCTGAATAATGCTTAACAAATGTGATTTCAGAGTTTAAACCAATATATACTTCGCTGCACATAACCAATATACTCTAAAATCAAAAAGTGCAAAAAAAAAAAAACACAAGAATGGTGGGTATTAAGCAAGAAACAACTTGTACAATACCAATTAAATAGAACATGCACTTTCTTCCAACTGATGTGCACAACTTAAAGAAGCTATAGTAAATACCTAATATGTCAATTCGGTACTTGTAAGATCCAAGTTGTAATTGACATCACTAGTTTTATATCTGACAGACAATAATGGAAGTATTAAAAGATAACTAAAAATGAAAATAATCTTATTTGCGGGAACACCCCTATTCCCACCCCAACCCCACCCCACCCCAATCCACCCCGTTAAAAAGATGTATGCCAGTAAATAGAGAAACTACACAACATAGTTCTCTAGGGAAATCAGAAGGCACCCTGTCATCGGAGATATTACCAATGTAGTTATAAGGAAAACTGGCATTTTAGCCACCAAAATCATAAGAGATGTCACTTCCTTTGTCTCAAATACCTTAGTTTGGTTTACATATTTACTAATAGAAGAGTTTGAAAGATGGGAAGAGAAGATACCCTGAACAAGATGAACGGCTGAAGACAATTACATCAGCTCCTAACCGCATTGTACTTGTCTTAAATCCATTACCATCTACAATCCAGGTTGAAAAAAAGTCAAGCAGCATAAAATGCCTCAAAACTTCACAGGAGTATGTGATTCCCAAGCACCAATGAGTGCAAAAACTGATTATGGCATTAACACAAATTAATACACCAGATCCAATTATTTGAAACGCTAGGAAGATGCTAACATTGTCCAATTGTTGAGTTTGATGTTTTTGAAGAATAACCCAGGCTCATGCATTTGCGAAGGCGTTCTGGATCCATACCACCCCCATCGTCTGCTCAATATGATATAGTACATATTATGGCTATTATAAGAAGGTGAAAGTATAGTATGATAATGATGACAAATAAGTAACAGTAATACCACACCCTGGAAGAGCAATGCAGGAGAGTTGTCCCGAGGGTTAGAGATCCTGTCAACTTTCACAAAAGTTGCACCACTACTTATCTAGCATGCAGATAAAAAAAGAAAAATGTCATTAGACAAAAGAAAAAAATAATAGAAATAAGAAGAGAACAGTTCTGGTGGGAGAGAGTAAGGGTGCACGGGATAAGTTACCAAAACAACAAAATATAGCAGAACTCTCAAATATATATGGGTGACAAGCTGTATTTTCATCAGAAACCAGATTTCAAGTAGAATCGATATATTATACATGACCTGAACTTCTATTTTCACCTCGTAAACTAATATAACAGAATAAGCAAAATTACAGTAGAATACCTCATCAACAGCATTATCCAAAAGCTCGGCTATTGCTGCAATGACATTCAAAATATCAGTGGTCATGCAATAGTAAGAGCAGAATGGACTCACACAGACTATGACGAATAAGATTGGCACTATGCTCTTCCATCAACCAAAAATAATCCAAAGTTCTATAGTAGATCAAAGTGCCACATGTAAATGAACAGCAAACAATCATATTTAGACAACCTTGAAAGAATCCTTGGGTTAGTTTTTATAATCCGAAGTAAAGGCACTTGCTTATAAAATGTGTCATGCAAGTTTTCTTTAACAATCTCATTAAGACAAGAGTCCCTCATTAAATAGATAAAGATAGTTCTGATTATAATACAAAGTACAACCAACAAAAGGCACCATTTGAAGTAGCACGAATAAAACCCTGCAACAAATACAACGAAAAGCATTTGACCTTAACCTGATAAACCCTACTCAACCATAAATAAAGTTTACCTCCAAACGCCCACTTATGAGAAGTAGCATTGGAATGCAGAAATTTGGGATGAACACGCGCATGTTCCAATTCACCTGTAGGTAACCAACAACCAAAATAAGGAAAAACAGAACGTACTCGCAACTCATGTTGCAAGTAAAATTAAACTCAGAATTGCGAAAAAAAATTAAATAGAATAAAAAAGAGGAGAAATAAACCATGTACAGCAGTGGATTTGATTCGACCAACTTCAAAATTGCCAGCTTTCCAGAAACTTCGAGAATCCAGTGGCTTGTAACTAGAATCCGGTGAGACAACAGCGTTGGGCGTTTCTATTACCGGTGATTTACCCAGTGAGTTACCACCGCGCGGCATGTCTGGTTTTGTCATTCCGACGACAGGAACGCCGGTGCCCTCGTCGTCGCTGCTATCGAGTTCGACGACATCGATTGGACGCTTCTCTTCCTTAGGCGGCATTGAGGAAGAATTAGATTTGAAGGAATTGGGGATCCGTTTCACGAGAAGTACCGATTGGCTTTGATCGCAGAGAGGTTTCTTCTGGTTTTACAAGACTACCTTCGAAAGCCTGTTTAGCCAAATTTTTGGATGCTCAACTTGCTTTTTTTTTCCTCAATTTCAAAATAATTGAGTTGCACTAGTACTTCTGAGTTTTCAAAACAATTGAGTGTTCATTTTTTAAAAAATATTAGTATATGTAATTGTGTGATGCGTCAATAATATTAAAATATAATATTTTATTATTTGAAATTATAATGTCTTGTTTGAGAATGTTAAATCATACTTTGAAATAAAATATGTATCCGGCAAAATGGACGAATAATATTATAATATTATATTTAATTAGTTTAGATTGTAATGTCATATTTGAGCAGGTGAATTTGAAATAAATATCAATTAGTATATTATTCAAAATGTACTTCCCCTCTCCTCCCTCCTACGCTCCTTTCCTACGCTCCTTTCTTACTTTCCTTCCTTCATAATCAAAATTAGATCAATGGAGACAATGAATCAACAATTATTAAATAATTTGTATGTTTTATATTTTTCTATTTTTATATTTTTCACTTTTTAAGTGTTTACATTGCTTATATTGATTATTATTAGCTATCACTTGGCTTAATATAATTAGTAGTTATTATTATTAATATAAAATAGATATATTTATTTTGCTTACTCATATTTTTAAAAATTTATTATTCACATCTCTTCAATTTAAAATTTATTTTGCTTTTTTTCCTCAATTTCAAAATAATTGAATTGTAGTATTTTTTGAGTTTTTAAAATAATTGAATTGTTCACTTTTTAAGAAATATGTTTTAAAAAAAAATCAATTTTTGCTCTTCATCAATTGAATTTTTAAAGTTGAATTTTGTACTAGAAATAAATGATGCATTAAATAAGTCTTTAAAATTTGAAAAGAGTAAAAATAAAAAAAATATATGACTAAATTTTTTCTTTATTTTTTTCTTAATATGTATGATATACCCTAACAATTCAATTATTTTGAAATACAAGTAATAATTTTTTATGAAAAAATTACTCCCATCCAGATATTAACTTATGTACGTAGTTAAAAAGTATTAGCAAAATTATTACGAGTAATAATAGATTAGTATTAAGTAATAATTATTTAATCTATTTTATATTTTAATTAAAAAAATTAAAGAGAATTGTTACTTTATTTACTGGACAAGTCCCCAGGTAAGACTCTTCACCTTCTTCCACGAGGTAATGATGATTTCTTTCCCCATTAAAGTATTAATATTGAATGAAAGCTTTTTTTCTCAAAATTTTTTGTTATCGTTTTTGTATATTCTTCTTGTTTTAATTTAGGTTTTCTTTATTTTTTAATCGTTTTCAATCAAAAGATATGACGAAAGAAGTGAATTTTCAAATCCATTCCTCGCAAAAGCTTTAGATTTGCTATGAATCAAAGTTTGAGCGAAACTCTTACCTTCTATTTGCTGACACAAACCCTCCGAAGGATAAGAATTGCAAGGGACGTAACGAGATTCCCATTGAAATTAGTTCAATGAAACGGAGACAATAGATACCTCACCGGATGAAGGTTCTGGTCTGTTAAACTATAAAAATGAAGAGAAACTTGATGATTATCCATGGTGGAAATCTAGTTCTATGTGGATGAGAAAGATAGAGCGAGAGAAACAACTAAATATAACAGCATACACTATAAATTATACATGTGGCCCTGTATTAATTGGGCCTGTATCAATTGGGCCTATATCGTGTAGTCCAACACTCCCCCTCAAGCTGGAGGGTGATAAAACACTCAACTTGGATAGAAGAAACGGATGATAAGCACCAGGTAGTGGCTTGGTGAGAATGTCTGCTAGCTGAGACTGAGTAGGAACATAACGAAGAGAAATCAGACCAGTTATGACCTTTTCGAGAACAAAGTGGCAATCAAGTTCAATGTGCTTAGTGCGTTCATGAGCCACAGGATTCTTGGCGATGCTAATGGCAGATTGACTATCACAATGGAGAGGAACAGGTGAAGTTACCTGAGCACCCAAATCAACAAGTAATCTAACCAGCCATGTGATTTCAGCCACAGTCTTTCGTAAAGCTCTATATTCAGCCTCTGCAGAGGACAGGGAGACCGTGGGTTGCTTCTTAGACTTCCAAGAGATAAGGCTACCACCCAAAGTGATAAAAAGATCCAGTAATAGACTTCCTAGATGTGGGGCATGCAGTCCAGTCCGAATCAGAATAAGCATGAAGACTGAAAGACGAAGAGTTATTCAACAAGATGCCCTTATCAGGTTCCTTGGCAAGATACCTCAAAACATGCAGGCCAGCAAGAAAATGAGTAGAGCACAGAGCATTCATAAATTGACTAAGATGTTGAACAGAGAACGAAATATTAGGTCTGGTGTGTTGGAGAAAATTTAACTTCCCAACCATTCGTCGATAAGTAGAGGGATCAGAAAGTAAGTCACCGGAATCAGGAAAGAGCTTGTGAGTGAGTTCGAGTGGAGTAACAACGGGAGAAGCAGAAGAACAGTTGAACTCGGCCAGGAACTCCTTGGTGTATTTGTGTTGATGAAGAACAATACCCTGAGAAACTTTGGAGACCTCAAAACCCAAAAAATAATGTATATCCCCGAGATCCTTAATTCGAAATTGAGTGTCCAGAAAAGTCTTGAGGGAATCCAACTCAGACGCATCATCCCCAACGAGCAAGATATCATCAACATAAACCACTATTATAATAGTAGAGGAGGCAAAATACTTGGTAAACAAAGAATAGTCATTAAGACTAGAAGAAAAACCCTAAGAGATCAAGGCACTGGATAGTTTAGCAAACCACTGTCTAGAGGTCTGCTTGAGACCATATAAGGACTTCTTTAGTCGACAAACAAGAGGGGAGGAAGAAAAAGAAGATGAAGAAGAAACAGTTAGTCCCGGAGGAATTTTCATGTACACTTCTTCATCAAGATCTCCATGCAAAAAAGCATTATTTACGTCAAGTTGATAAACAGTCCAAGAACGCTTGATAGCAAGTGCAAGAAGGCATTTGATGGTGATGAATTTTACCACTGGAGAAAAGCTCTCCGTGTAGTCCAACCCAGCCTTCTGAGTATCTCCCCGCACAACAAGCCGAGCTTTATAACGTTCAATACTGCAATCAGATTTCTTCTTGATCTTATAGACCCATTTACAAGAAATGACTTTCTTAGTAGGGGGTAAAGGAACAATCTCCCAGGTTTCATTCTCTTCCAGGGCCTGAAATTCCTGTAACATAGCATCCTGCCAAGCAGAATTGGACACAGTCTGATGGTAAAATAAAGGTTCTTGTAAACATGCATCAGAGGATGTAGTAGAAGTAGAAGAGGGAACAGAGTAACAAATGTAGTCTCGAAGGTGCGAAGGAGTAGAAGTTTGTCTGACAGATCTTCTAGGAGGAGGTGGTAAATTAGTTTTAGGGTAAATAATGGGAGAAGAGGCAGAGACAGGATGAGAAGGAGGAGGGGGATCAAAAAAGTGAGAAGAAGGTACAAGGGAAGGAGGAAAAAATTGAGAAGAAGAAGCAGTGGAAGGGAAAATATTTTCAACAAAAGATACATCCCTAGAATAGAAGATGGATTTAGAATGAAGGTTGAGAAGTTTGTATGCTTTCTTGCCAAAAGCATACCCCAAAAATACAGAAGGAATGACCCGAGATTGTAGTTTGTCTCTGAGAGGGATTGGGATAGTAGCATAGGATAAACATCCAAATGATCGCAGGTGAGCATAAGAAGGAGCATGACCATACAAAACTTCGTAGGGTGATTTATTAGAGAGAACCGTGGAAGGAAACCTATTTATCAAATAGATAGCAGTGAGCACACATTTTCCCCAATACTTAGTAGGAAGCTTTGATTGGAAAAGAAGGGCTCTAGAAGTTTCTAAAAGGTGTTTGTGTTTTCGTTCAACTATTCCATTTTTTTGGGGAGTGTGGGGACAAGAAGTTTGGTGTAAAATGCCTAGAGAAGAAAGGAACTGAGTATGAGCAGAGGCAGAACCCAATTCAAAAGCATTGTCGGTCCTGATGGTTTGAACAGAGGTGCCGAATTGAGTAGAAACCATGGCAATGAAAGCTAAATATCTCTGTTCTTAATTTTATCTTCTCTAGCATGTCATACGTTCATTGTAACATTATTACTTATGTTACTTTCATCTTCTAAGTATGCGAATTTTTGATTGACCAACATGTTATCCATACAACTTTGCTGATTTGACAATCGTTTTATAAAATTTATCTTTCTAACTCTTGGTAACATATGTTTAATAGCCAAATATAACAAATACAAATCTTTATTTTGTTTATTCCACTTTAATACGCCATGTAATAGCATTTTAATCTCACCATTTTCTTATCCAAAATACTTAATATTTATCATGTAAGTCGAGTCGCCAAATTTGCAATTAAATTAAAATAAACATATAAGGTAATTATAATATCTGAAATCACTAGGATATGCTTAAGGTTTTAATGCTCGAAAAAATATCGGAGTAAATGAAATCACAGGGAAAATGAATGTCCATTCTCAAAAATTAAGAAAGTTATTTTATAAAAATCAAAGATCTCAAAACTTAAAATAAATAAAAGGAATAATTACACTCATAAGCCATGGAGAAAAAATATTTACACAAAAATTAATTCTTTTTTTTAATTACGAAAAGCAGTCATTCGACTGATCTTTGACTATTTATTACAATTTTGGGCATTCAACTCTCGTTGTATAGACATGTATAGTCAGTGTATATTTGTGTATCATAATGTATATTTAGTGTATAACTCATGTATAAGTAATATACATTATATAACAGTGTATATTTTCTATGACTATACCGTATAGTTATGTATAATTTTACTAATTTGAGACTATTTTTTATATAAATAAAATATAAAGTATTTTTTTTAATAAATGTTTTACTTTTATATATATATATATATATATATATATATATATGTTTTAAAAATTTGTTTGTTTCCGTCTATGTTTTACCTGGGCCTGGGGGGGTGGTCCGCGAAGGGACATATATGTAAATCTGTAGAATCTTCTCGCTTTCACCCTAAGCTAAGCCCTTTATAAAACGGAGAGAGCCGATCCACATGCGCAGAGTTTCCTTGTTTGGTAAGCTATTTTTTCGTGAAACCCATAGAAAGAAGAACAACTTAGAGAAATGGCAGAGGAAGGACAAGTCCTCGGCGTTCACACCGTTGATGAATGGAGCGAGCATCTCAAAAAGGGCATTGATAACAAAAAACTGGTAACACTTGTCTTTTCTCTCTCTCTCTTCTTTTCCTGATTTAATTGATTTTTTTCGATTAATTAATTTCTTCGTTCATCAGTGGATTTTTTGCTTTGTGTTATTACGGATCGTATCTAGATTAGGCGTGGGTTTGTCGAGATCAGGAATTGAAAACTGTAAAATAGGTTCTGTGATTTCTATATCAACCAAATAACCCAACTTTTAGTTTCGTATTACAATTATAAAATTATCTGTTTTATTTTTTCAGATTTGTCTCCATTATTGAGGATTAAAATCTCGAATCCCAATTGAACTTCTGTCTCTGCGCACACAATTAAAAAAGATAATCCTTTAGGCTCCCCATGTTTCACATCGAGGGCGTTCTAGGATGACAACAAATGTTTTTTCAACAAAAAAAAAAACCTCCTTACTTTTTAGTTTTTACAATCTTGCTGTTCATAACGCTTGTTCTGTACTTGTGTATGAGATAAAATTGTGAAGCTTTTGGTTTATTGACCTATTCGTATGATTATCCTTCGGGGGCATCATATCCCTCTCCATATTCATGGGCTGGGATACTCTAAACGAACAAAGCAACTACATACTTAGTTGTGTTTGGATTGATTTATTTTTAGGTGCCTTTGATTTTTAAGCACTTTTTAATTTTGAGTTGTTTGGCAAAGACATAAAGTGTTAAAAAGTAAAAAAAAAAAGTCAAAAGTAAATACTTTTTACTTTTGGCTTTCAAATAACTTAAAAGAGTTTATCCACCCCCTCCCCCCTCTTAATTGGTTAATCTAACTAGAACAGCTAAAATTCTTGAGATCTGCAGCACAGTGTCTACTTTCTTGCTAAGAATAACGATTTACCAATCTGCTTCAGTGAATCACAGTTGTCTCTTTCATATAAGCAAGTAGTATCATGTATATTTTTAAAACTGTTTTAAGGTTGGTACTTGCTTGGTAACATAGTTTACTACTATACACATAGCCCTCTTGTACTACTATATTTTTCTCATATTTGCTAATGTTGCAGATAGTTGTGGACTTCACTGCTTCTTGGTGTGGTCCCTGCAAGTTCATTGCCCCATTTCTTGCAGAGTTGGCCAAGAAGATCCCAACTGTTACCTTCCTGAAAGTGGATGTGGATGAATTGAAGGTATTTTATTGAGTCAAACATTTAATACGTTTGGTGGCATATAACCGAACTCCATTAATGTTACCAAACATTATATGTATTGATGTCTATTTATTTGTCACAGTCAGTAGCTACTGATTGGGCTGTGGAGGCAATGCCAACCTTCATGTTCATCAAGGAGGGGAAGATTGTTGATAAGGTGGTAGGAGCCAAAAAGGATGAACTGCAGCAGACCATTGCCAAGCACATCAGTAGTTCCTCATCAGCCTAATTAATATGCTTTACGCTATATCTATCTTAATATGAGCAAGAAATAATTTAATTTCTGTTGGATATTGCAAGTTCTTACTATTTAAGTCAAATATTATTCTGTAGTCTGAACTATTCCGTGTCTAATCAATAGTATTTCTTGCGTTGAATGATAAATGTGTTAGTAGTTACTTCGATTGGTGTATTCTATTTGAAGTATTTATGCTCAGTCAATGGAGTTAAACAAATAAAGATGGTTCCTCGTATAGTTAACTCCAACTAATTGGTGACTTTAGTATAATTGTTTGAGATTGAAATATATCCGTTTATGAAGAGAGTCATCCAAGAGAATTTGAGCTGCAATCCAGTTGCAGAAACTTTGGTTCAGTTTGTTGCAAGGAGAGTTGAATAATCCAATAGCTAATAGGACCATAAGAAATGGATGCAGGGTTCAAACTCAAAAAGAAATCTTATGAGAAAAGGAACAACGTTCTGGTGAGTCCTGTACTTAATTAGGCGTAATTAACAATGCTCATCTCATACGACGCTAGTTACATGTAAAGAAAGAAAATATGGATGCAAATACACTTTTCCATTGAATTCTTTCTACCAACTGCACAACACACGATTATAAAGGGTCATACTAGGATCCGTTCCTAAGATGAACCTAAGAGGTTTGATTTCCCAGGAAGACAAGCTATCACACTGACTAAACAGTACATAACCAACGCTTATCTGGTCCACATTTCCAATTTAAAAGTAGAAAGGAACCAGACTGCACTCTAAGATGGGCGTTGCATTTTGGAACTCCCAACAATCTACAAACTCTTGTATAAATATGCTATCTTCACAGAGTCCTCTCGGGCACCCCAAAATTAAGATTACTACCTAATGAATGCATATCAGGAGTTTTCCTCTACAACATTCATTAAACAAACTACTACCTCCTATTTCCTTTGCTTCACAGTTTATTCTCACCTCACTAACCTTTTCCTCATGGGTGTACACTAAGTTATGCAACATTTGAACCAACTTTTTCTTTTTTATACTTCAATTCTGGGTAGGTGTACAGTGTGCTTCTACTGACAACCGCTTCAGTACGTTGGGGCAGGGATCTTCTCCAAAGTTGCTATTTGATATTGTCACAGCACATGTTTGGCGTCCTAGACATTCCTGGAAAAGTAACGAGAACAAATCATGAGTTGAATGAAATCAGGCAGCCTAGTAAGTGGTTGAACAAAAAGTAAACAATTTATTCTTGTACGTTCAACACTGTCAGCAAAACAAAAAGGTACCTTTTCTACAATGGCTTGTGAGTTAGGAGCATGGCAAGTTCCTTGCTTGAAGCTCCCACAGGTTCCAAGAGGAGTTCCGAAGCTTGCAAATTTAATGGAGGAAATAGATTGACCAGGAGCACAGTGAATTCGGACTTTAGGTAGGTGAAACTCTTTGGTTCTGCCATAGTTCTCAATTTGCCAGTTCTTAATGTTTGGATGATATTCAGCAACATTGGAACATACATTAGTGACTGATCTCTTCACAAGAGAAATTTTTGTGGGATCTCCGCCAAGTTCTTCAAAAAGCACCAATAGATTCTGAGTGGGTTTTAACCAAGACCGAGGAACATGGTACCTGAAAAATTAAATCTTTAAGTTGCCAGTACAAGGACCTCCAATTTCCAGTTATTAATGGAGTCGTGAAATTATCAGAAAGCAGTGTATAGCTGGGAAGAAGTGGTTTACCATTTTTGAGTTGGTTCCCCACATCCCAGTTGACATTTTGGAGGACGAAAAGTTCCAGAATACTGGCAACCATTGCAATCTCCAGTAGCATATGCAGTCCAATATCTACCAATACTCTGACCATTAATCCATACTTGACCTTTACCCATACTGCTCATGTCCAAAGCCAATGGCTCATCTCCATCGGGTGTATTGAAGTAAGCCTGTAATAGGATGAGTTAATAAGATACGGCTACCATCACTTGCATCTTTGGAATGTATCTCCTAATTTCATACCTTATGCCATGTTAAAGGTTGTTGTTTCTGTGCAATTAATGAACCCTGCATCCAGTCAACGGCAGAAATACCATTCGGTGAAACAAGGTTCATTGCTTCTCCTTTAAGCCCAACCTGTTAGTAAGTCCAAATCAGTATAAAAGGTTGCAGTTGAAACTACTGACTATTGAATGAACAATAGTGTTGTAAGTTAGACAACCTGATATGTCCACTTTGCCCAGGACAAGTCCCATTTTCCCTGGTCTAGCCCATGAATTGCAACAGGACCTAGTACTCCAGTGCTCCATGTTTCAAAATGTCCACCCATGTTCTTCAGAAAACAAACAGAAATATTAAGAATTTAGAGTACATTGAAAAATTAATATATGATCTCAGGATTGCAAATAGGCTACAAATTGTTGCTCCAACATATCAGTGATGGTGATGATAATAGATAGAGTTGCACTAATGAGCTGGTTCTCTATCCCTTTCTTTTCTGATAAACTTTTTTCTATCCCTTCATTGCTAGAAAAAATGAATTCACATTATAGATTCCTTCCACACGGGTATAGGGTAACCAAAGAATGCACAATGGCCTTCTTACACTGCAAGGTAAGAGGTGTGAAGCCGCATTTGTTTTGTGCGCTTGAAGTTTCAAGCCTTTGCCAATCCCAGCGGAAAAAAGAAAAAGTAATGTCTACCAATTATCATTAGCTCTACAGAAAGTAGGCTTTAATAGTTTTAAGCTATGCATCATTTTAATCCCTCAGAATTTTTCCTTTCTTCACTTCCTGTATCAGGATTTTGGTTTTTCACGAGCATAGTAATCAGTGATACTATAAGCTGATTAATGATTCAGGGATATGTTGATGATGCTGAACACTTGTTGATTTTAACTGAAGCTATAGAAGCATAGAAACTTATTTTATTTTCTTCATGAGTTATTTGAATCTGAGTTGATATCAAGAATGCACGCTATTTGGAAGATCGAAGGTGAGGATTGAACTAACCGGCAGTCCAACAGCCACACTAAGCAGTGCAATTCTGTTTGAGCCAGCACGAAGATTGACTTTTCCTTTAAACACAAATCTCCTATTCTTCCTCGTTCCAAATGCAGAACCTATAACATGTATAGGAGTGTTCATCGAAATTAGCCAAGTTTAAGCATACATTGTAGATAACTTTTGATGAAGTAACATTGACTACATTACCTGAGAGCTGACCATTAATAAACACATGCATAGCATGGCCCGTTGTCTCAACTATAAGAGTAGGGAGATCTCCGCCATGCAAGAAGGACTCAGTTGAACTAATATCGACACTGTCACATGAAACATCATACATATGTCACATAAGCTAGATATACAGGTCACAGGTGTTGATGCAAATTATACGAGAGGTTCCAAGGTTGAGTAATATGAGAACGGAAGATGACAACTCATCTAAGAAATGCTGATCGAGTGAGCAGAACATTTACTAAATTTCCTACAGGATCAAGCACATTATTCTCTGTAATGGAGGTACTTCAAGACATGCGCCCTCCACCCATAACCCCTTCCCATTCTCCCCTTCCCCTCAGACACGTCTTGATGGAAAAAGAAATGAGTGATAAGGCATTCAAATTTGACATTTGCACAGGTAGACAATTCAATTCTTAGTGAGAAGTAAATGAAGGGAACAGGTTTATGTAGTCAGATACCAACCAAACTCACCTGGTTATGTACCACAAATAGTCACTTGTATCTCTGGTTACATTTATTTGCTCCAAGAGACCAAAAGATCTAATTGATGAGCTGTCATCTAATGCAGATATATCTTCATTGTAACTTTCCCAAGATAGCATCTCTGAATTAGTCGGTAGCATTTCCATTTTTGATGTTTGAACTCCAACCTGCACATGGAATTTAAAAGCAGTTAAATCCTTGCTATCAGAGTAGTTAGCGCCT
The DNA here is from genome assembly GCA_038996855.1 of Solanum aculeatissimum. Classification (NCBI taxonomy): domain Eukaryota; kingdom Viridiplantae; phylum Streptophyta; class Magnoliopsida; order Solanales; family Solanaceae; genus Solanum; species Solanum aculeatissimum. The sequence continues at coordinate 25,058 of JBCEWC010001026.1, forward strand.
TAGCGAGTAGCATAAATGAACTCTAACTTTCAGAAGATGCTAAAGAAGCTCATGAGTACTATTGAATGTCTAGAAGTTCCCAAGCAGGTGTATTACGTACTTTGGCTGTGTTGAAGACTACATTTCTGCAGTCAGGAAGGATGCTAATGGACCAAGGCGGCAAATTATAGTGCATGTTATTGAACATTACTCTAGCGGCAGATTTCCAGTCATTATTTGACAAAAAAGCTGCACAACCCCCTGTCCCTGAAGAGTACACATACGCCTACAGCAATAGAAAATACTCAATGAGAGATTGATTATACAGAACTATGGTGACAAGTTTACTGATGCTTATGCAGAACTACATACTTGTTGAAGGTTTCCCAAGGATGTGATAGCTGGATCTGCAGAAACTATGGATTTCTCACACATCTTGACAGCTCTATGAAGCTCCTTGAGATGACCATATTTTGGCTGTCTGATCAGACCTGTCAAATGGAAGGAGCGTTTAGAGATCTTTTCTCTCAGTTAAATGGAACTGAATAATGACATTGGCAAATTATTATGCTACAAAGCTTGTTAAGCGCACACAAATTAGAGAAGGAAGCTTCAAGAAATCATCATAGAACAAATATCAGTGAAGGAAACATTGTCTCACTGAGCCATTCCACAATTTCAAAGACCATCACAACTCCTTAAATAATACTCAAGACCTGTGAGTATAAATATACAAGCGAAGAGATGATTAAAGAGGAAATGAGAGCTCTACACTCACCATACTCATCAATTGGAGCATCATAGTCATAGCTAGTAGTGATGAATGGCCCACCCGCTGTGCGTCCAAAGTTCGTGCCCCCATGGTACTGTTAGGCAAGAAGAGGAAATGTTGTTAATTAAAAACACTTCATGCATGCTTTCGGTTCATATAGAATGACTCTTCTACATCAGGCATTTTGCCAAAGTAGTGAAATGTTTCAAACCATGTAATAGTTAACAAAAGATCCTCCTCTTTGTATAAATTGAGTAACAGCAAATGCCAAATCCTGAACTGGCCTCTGATGAAGGGGACCGCCAAATTCCGAGAACCTTAAATTTATTGAGAAAAGAAGTCAAAAAGGACCCTACTTCAAACATAATGAAAAGTTAAAAGGAAGCGACAAGATTACATACCAACCACTCCAAGCCTCGGTCCAAATTGCAGGTTTGTATGGTTTGTTTGGGAAGAAATTATCACAGTAGAAACCGTTGCATGTGTTGATCTGTTATCAACAGTAAGAAACGTTATTTAAGGGGTTATATAACTAACCATTTTAAGAGCCGTGAGAGTAAATCAGTTGTATAATTTGTGAATTTTTATTGGAAATTGAAGTGAAATAGGTGAGGATCAAGAGGAGAAAAACTGCTTGGTTCGAACTAGGAGGAGGTTAACTGATATATACTGATAGTGCAAAATCAGGTCATTTAAAAGCTAATTACAGGTAATTTTTATAGCAAGCATGAACTGGCAAATTGTCATCTAAACTGTTCGGTGTAGATACGCAATTAATAAACGAAACTAGAAAATGCTACAGAACAATGGCAAATGAAAGCATGGGAAGCTCTAACAACTGAGTTTGCTTACCACAGGATCTGGGGCATCTTCTTCCTTGCACATCACCCATGGGACGCCTGTGCCCAATCCAACTGCCATATTAGCAGCCCATGTTGCATACTGATGTCCCGGTGCTCCAAGTACCTTGGCTTGTGGTCCATATTCATTCTCAATCTGCAGCAGCAGATCAAACAGAAAAGTTACATGAGAATAGAATTAGTTTTAGTGGAATTTGGCTTCAGCAAACACAAAAGTTTATAATGAACTAATCGGATAAAAATTCCTGAAAGATAAACAACCTGGGAGAGTATGATTGGACCACCCTGAGACTCAAAAAGATTATGACTCTTCATCAAGTTAACAATTTTCTCAGCATACCCTTTCATTGCATTCTGCCAATCCATAAAACAATTAAAATTTGATTAATTATTCACCATTAAAAATGATACACCTTCTTCAAATGGTGATTTTTCTTTTTTATTTTTTCTCAAGAGAAGGCTGAGACCTTGAAAGGTTCGTTATCTGCTCTGAAGCTAATGCCTGGTACATATTTCAGCCATACTGGAAACCCTCTGTAGAATTAACAGTAAAATTAGTACACATATGAAATACCTCGGTATGAACATCTCTTATAGATCTAGTGAAGAGCTAAAAAAAGAAATGTACCCAAAATTCCACTCTGCACAAACATAAGGGCCAATTCGAAGATGAGCATACAGGCCTGCTTTCTGAATTGTTTTTACAAACCTCACCAGGTCATATCTTCCTTCGAAATTGTACTGAAAACCCCACATAAAAAAAGATTGAATCTTTGAGCACAAAACATGAATGAAAACAAGCTAATTGAATATAAATAAGTGGGAAATAAAGTACATTGCCAGGAGAAGGCTCGTGAACATTCCAAAAAACATAGGTCTCAACCACATCCAAACCTCCTTCTTTTGCCTTGTTTATCAGATCTTCCCACATCTACAAAACCACATTTTTCAAGCTCACTTCATAAGCAATTTCATATTAAGGGGAGAAAAAAAGCATAAATGGGCAAGAATTGGAGTACCTCAGGGGTACTTCTGGGGTAATGTATAGAACCAGAAAAAAGTAATCTTCTTTGCCCATTAATCACAATGGCTTTCCTATCATAGGTAACATCACAGTGAATCCACCCAAAGCTGATAAACAACACTATACACCATAACAGAACCCACTTCTGAATTAAGTTAATATCCATGATTCCACCTTTTCTACTTCCCTTTTTTGCTCTCTTCTCTTACAAACACATCCAAGAACACAACTTTTCTTTCTGTGTGAAGGGAAGTTTGAAGCAAGATCAAGAATCTTGGAAGAAAAAGGTGAAAAATTGAGGGAGGACAGGCTTAACCGCAATGTGGGTGCACAGCAAGTCAGTCCAGTTTTGCTTTGAAGAGCAACCACAGTGCTTGCGTCCAAGTAATTGCCTCTTCCTCCACCTCAAAACTATAATGCAAGTCTTGGAAGTGATGGAAATACAAGTTTATATATAGCGAGACAGTTGTAATGTACAGCTTTAATTTCACTATTGCCGAGAAAAAAGAGAGAGAAAGTCATCACTCATCAGTGCGTGACTGTGAGCTCAACACTTAAAAACAATTTAATTAATTATTCATTACATTTCAATTTATTTATCTAATTTTATAATTTTAAATATGACATATATATTAAAGTAAAAAAGTAAAAAAAGAGACATTCAGTGCTTAATAAAAGCACATGGAGTAGTAAAAGAAGCTGACAAACAGAAAAAAGGAAACAAGAATATCATGTGTAAATCTAAGAAACTTTCCCACTATTCTCTTTTTTTAATTTTTTATTTATTATTGGTTGAAAATAAAGTGTAAGGTTGGAATGGAGGGAGATAGTGATTTTGGCGCATTGATGAAACGAGTGCAAGTTTCGCGGGGTCAATATTTAATTAGTGCGAAATTGGTGGATAGATTTTATTTTCACAAATCTTTGTTAAGCATTTTTTAATGTTTTGCAGATAAGGAGTCGTATTTTACGTATTTGTCACAATAAGCAATGTTATTTTTTTAAAATCCATTTTCCTAGCTGTCACTGCAGACGGTCAAAATTATACACATGGTATTTAGAGATTTTAGATCCACCGAGCTGACACACGAATATATTTTCAGGTCTCATTTAATTGTGATTTGTTGACGTTTAATTAAAAATGAAATCTTTGATTCTTAATCTGACTTAATCAGAATATTTGAAATAATTTCAAAATTTTAACTTCTGAAGAAGTTTCGGGAAATTATCGACCCATTCCACTTTATTTTTCTTGTCAAATTGATTAGGAAGTTTCCTCTTATCCTTCATATTTTGCAAAAAAAAATAAAAAAAATAGTTATACTCTGTGCTTACATGAAGCAAGTTTACAAATATACAGGACATATTTGGGATTCAAATATTACTCATTTAATTCTAATCAAGGTATATATATATTAAAAATTATATAGATATGGAATCACTTTTATCAAAAAGTTACCAAATATTGTAGAATGATAAAAGTGTCACATCGATGGTTATTGAGATGAGTGGACTCCTTATAATAGGACTTGGGCAATCATCCTCCTTTTGAGTTAGCTTTTAGGGTGTGAGTTAGGTCCAAGACCTAATTTTATATGGTATCATAGCAGAACTCATCTCGCCCAATGTTGGCCCCTCGAAACTTAAAAATTATCCACACACCATATGCTAAGCATCGGGCGTGAGGTAAGGTGTTGAAGAAGATGGACTCCTTATAAGACTTGGACAATTCTCCTCCCTTTGAACTAACTTTTAGTCAAGGCCTAATTTCACACTAAACATCAAATGATTTTTTTTAAAAAAAAAAATTGAATAGTTAAGTGTATTTTTGTGTCACTGGTAGTGATTGAGCATAAGCAAAAGCACATAAAATGTGAAAAGAAAACGACAAACAGAGTTGAATAAACGTGAAAGCTTTGGCATAGTGTGTGTACGTAGCACCTATTACTTGTCATATATACAGAAATTGCTTATTGAATTTTGAAGTGCTCACCGACACAACAATTAGTAGTAGTTCATAACAATACAAGAATGTTATTTGTGTCAAACAAAGAAGATGGTCAAGTGTCCAATCTTAAGATATTTAGAAATAAATTAATGTCTCTTCTCCAACTGATCATTCAATTCACATGACTCCAAATGATACAGGGGTTACTAGCTAGTTGTTTGATGAATTGACTAATTTTAAAATGTTTAATGTTTTTTTTAAAAATAAAGAAGGTAATTTATTGATTATATAATAATGCCTTGGAGGAGTCTTTTGATCTGTTTTTATTGTTTGGCCCATCCACTAAGAAACTCATTTGATTATACCAGTGCAGTAAACTTTAACTTAGATAACAATGTTTAATGTTAGTACTGTTATCTTAAGTAATGAATGCTTTCATGGTTTGCTGAAGTGACGATTATTTTTGGATTAAATTATTCTGGTTAAGGTGGCAAATTAATACCCCCTCACTTAGCAATGTTAATTAAAATGCTCTATAACTATATTTTTTACTTATTTATTTTAGTAGATCCAGATAAATTTTTCATTTTCTTTCCATACTATTTTTATCATTTAAGATTTCTATAAGGTTAATTAAATAAAATAAACCTCCAATTAACATGGGATATTTTATGCATCAAATTGCTCTCTTTTTTTTTTTTGAAAAATAAACCCCCCAATCAACACTTTCTAACCTCTTGTTTGGATGGTTGTTATCTATTGTATTGTTAGTTTAAATATAATATTTTATTTTGATTATTACCTAAATTTCATTATACTGTATCGTTTAATTTCATCATTATGTAATGACGAAAAGATCTATTTTGTGTAACAACCAAATTGGTATGGTCGTGTCGTTACTTTAATATCTTCTTCTCATTTTTTACTTTGTTTATTTATTTATTTAATAATTCTACTTTATTATTTATCCTATCTTTTCATGGTATCTAGCTACCATATACCCTACGATTCCTTATAGGTTTATCATTCATGTATGTAGGATATTATGTAACGACGGAGAACAATACAATATATCCAAACATTGTGGTCATTAAAACAATACAGTATGACACAATACAATATATTATGCAACAATACACAATAATCATCCAAACAAAATGTAAAGGGGAATATTAAGTCAACATGGATCAAGTAAAATGAAACGAAATAAATAATTAATCAAAAATGAATAATAATTCAATAAATACCACTATTAGAAAAATAAAATTCTTACTTTATTGCTAATCTGTCACTAAATCACAAATCCATCATTAAAAGTGATTAGCGACGGATTTTTCCTATTCAACAACATGTACGTAATGTGTCGATAATTCTTTTTTTCTTACTCTTTTGAGTGAACAATAAATATGCCAAAATTCATAAAAGACAGGAAGTAGTAGAATTCTTTCACAAAAAAAGTTTTGACGGAATTGTGACAGTCCACAACTATTAATCCATATTGAAGCAAACTAGTACATGTGAAGTATTTTGCCCGTGTTACATAACAGCCAAAGCTTTTTTGGTCAGTCATTTTCAATATTTCAGGAAGAGTAAAGTTCATTAAACTACTCTTCTTTTACTTTACAATAATCCACAACAATTGCAGGGAAAATAGTAGTGTTACAGCTAGGCCATTATATATTTCAATTTCATGGATATCGTTTTTCCAATGCGTGAATATCAGATGCAGTAGTATTGTCAGTGTCTCCCAAAATTATGTCATTTTCTAGAGCCATGGCGTTTGTCCACAACCCCCAACTAAGCTTAGGTATCCTCACTTCTCTTACTAATTAAGTGTCAAACTTGCCTACCATTTTGTTTTATTAATCACTAATTAACACATGTCAAGATGATTCAAGAAAAGGCCAATTTGTAAAATGAAAAAAATTCATGAAATGGTGGGAGAGAGGATTTGTTGGACATCCAAAAGCTCTTCCACTTAACTAAAGTTTCCCCCATTTTTCATTCTATAGTCTGTTTCGTTAAGTTTTTGAGACCAACAAAATATTTATTCTAAAAAAGTGAAGTATTTGACAAACTTTTGGGAGAAAAAATTATTGCTAAAACAGAATACTTTAAAAATATATATTTAGAAGCACTTTTAAAAAACTTGATCAAACACAAACTATTTCTCACAAAAATAATTTCTTTTAAGAAATATTTTTCAAAATAAATTAATTTGAGAAGTTTGACCAAATATGTATTATTTTTTTCTACCTTATTTAGTAAAGAGAGGTATTTGTGTCAGTGAGAAAGTAATGGTAACACTATATATATAGTTGGACTTCAATATTCTAGTTTTAAAATTGCTTTAAAGGAGCAGAATTTTATGTTTATTTACTGAAACTTTTACATGAAAACGAATACATATACATAAGTATAATATTCTCCATTACCCGAAACATAGCATGAAAATTCGCAACGATTTCATGCTATAATGCTTTTCCTATCATAAATGTCAGTTGTGATGACATTATTAAAATGAGTAATAGCAGCAGCTTTTTTTGCAATAAGGAGAGTGCCTAACATATCACTTCATGTTATTGGAGTTAAATAAAACAAGCAAATAAATATTCAAAGTTTATGGGTTTAATTGCATTACCAATTTTTATTTTTATTTTTTTGCATACCCAGGGAAGTTAAAGTTGCTTGAGGATGTCAAATGAGTACTTGGGTTGAATTTGGGTGATTTCCATTTTATGATAGTCTAGGTCAATAAATAATCTCACATTTGGACATATAGTGTAGTTAAAATTCTAATATATATGTGTTTGTGTGAGAGAGACACCAACTAACTAGTTCAACATTAAAACTTAGTTGTGAAGCAGATCAAATGTTGTCATGAGTTCTATTTAATATTAGAAAACTTATAAAATTATTAAATATTGGAATATTGAAATAAGCTTAAATAAATAACCTTACAAGTTGAAGTTTTACTTTATTGTCAAGCTAATCTTAAACTAGTCCCAAGTTATGGTCAATCTCAAAAGAGAAGTAAGATTAGAGTGATTAGTTGTTACAAAATAACTATACATGACTTCTAATTGTATCAGACAAAAAAGGGCATGTTTAAATTTGTCCTTGGTCAAAATAAGCTAGACAAATGGAATTGATTAACAGAGAGGGGCCAATTCTTTTCTCTTTTTTTTTTTACGTTTAATTACTACTTAATCGTTTGGCCTACAGTGCAAATTGTAGATTAAATTAATAAAACATTGGATACTAAGTGGTTGCTGCAGTCTTTAGAGAGTGAAAATAATAGGAGTAATAAGGCTTTTTGGTTGCTTTTGTTAACTTTTCCATTACGCTTTTTAAGCTTTCGACGGCGTGATGGACGGGCAGATTGCACATTCTGTCTCGCTAATGCTTCTTTGCTTAACACTAAACATGTCAATTAATTGACATTAAATTAGTTTCATTAGTAGTCCACTAGTAGCTAAAACCTCATTATTAGGTATTCTTATTTTAAAAGCCCAACCTGCTAGTAATATGTCCGCTTTGAATTTAGATTTGTATGACTTTAAAATGTATCACTAATAGGTAAAACATGTTTACTTATATACTCAACATCTCTCATGTATTTTGTCGATATGGAATAATTGGTACAAGAAATTCAATAATTGTTAGTTATAAAGGAAGTAAAAGAAAGAATCTCATCCAGAATCAGTGGGATGAATATGGCAGAGAATATGACACATATTTTCTGAGCGACTAAGCATGGGATTTAATAGATTTTCTGATAACAAGCATGTTGCCTTTATATCATGTTTTGGGGTTATTCGTAGGAGACCATTTACTCAATTACTATCTCTGCCATCTTTATTTGTCCTTTATTAACTTGACACGCAAATTAAGAAATATTAAATGATAGGAGTAATGTTACCAAAATGATTATAACTAATGATAAAGATAAATTAGAAATTTAGTGTAAAATTACTTTTTGATTTCACAAACTAGACAAGTATTTTGAACATTTATTCCAAAATAGTATAGTAGACAAGTAAAGATAGACGAAAAGAGTATATTAACTTACCATGTTTAAGATATTTAATGAGGTAGAAACTTTAATAATTAATTAACTATGATTAAGTGTCAAAAAATGTATGTTCGAGTACATGTCATTGTCTATTAATCTTATGTAAAACGCCCTTTCTTTATCACAAGAAGAGATATAGAGTTTGCAATGCGTGCAACGCAGTCAAATTTTGTGTAAATTAAAATTAATGTTAGAGACTACTATAATTTGGAACCATTATATTGTGTTTTTTCCCTTAATTATAAGTCTTATAGGAGATCATTTTTTCCCGCAATAAATTACCCCTTCTAGTTCAAATTAAGTGAAATTGTTGAATTTTTTTTAATAGTCCAAGTAAATTATTCAAAGTTAAAATAATTTTTTTCATATTTACTCCACTTAATGGGATTTAATTTTTAAGTACTTTACATTTTTTAGAAGAATAATTAAAAGAGTAATAATAAAAAACAATCTTTTATTTATGTCCTTAAATATTTTTGTTAATGAATTTAACATGCTTCGAGAATTCACTTAATAGGGACTAAAAAGGAGTATCAAAAATCATAAATCTTGTAAGCAAGGGCATAACTAAAATCTTGGGACCACTCGAAGGGTCAAAATTTGAATTTTAATTTGCACATGATCATCATTAATATTAGTAATTAATACTCTCTCCGTTCACAATTAGATGTCAAAATTTGACATGACACATCTATTAAGAAAATAATGATTAATGTAGCAAAATTACTATTTTATCCCTATTAATTTGTAGGACTAGTATTTTTAATTAAATTCTTTTTATAGGACTATTCATAAAGTCACAATTGAAGTTCTTATATATTTAACGTATACTATTAATACTCACAATTCAATTACTTTTTCTTTTATTGCATTCAAGTAAAAAACTTTGGAGGGAACAATGTAGATTTTTATTTCAATTATAATTTTTCCTTTCTTAGAATATAAAAATTGTTTAAATTTCATTTCTTTGGAGGGAAATTGTTTCATTTCAAGTATATTTTTTTTATCCATTTCTTAGAATATAAAAATTGTTTAAATTTTTTTCATATAAACTTAATTGAATTGGGGGTATGTTAATTCATTATATCATTTTCTAGGTTTTTAGGTACTCTAAAGATGACTTAATCATTCAATATTTTCAAAAAGTTCAATATTTTCAAAAAGTCTAACTTAGTAAATAAATTAAGGATAGAGTAGGTAAAAAAAAATTGTCTTATCTTGGATTCTCAAAATTGACAAGTAAAAATGAAAATCAAAATGGAAATTTTTTGACATCTAATTGTGAACAGAGGGAGTATCAGGTTTGCAGCAATGAATAAATTAATGTGTTAGGTCCTATTCTATGATAACCGACTGTTTCTTATTTCAACACAACAACTAGGGGGGACCTAGCCCTTGTTTAGGAAGTCCGACGAAAAATTTATATAATTTTTTATATATATATTGTAGATATTGAACTCTCTTCAAATAGTTCATATATATCTAATTCTTTAGATTTTGAACCTTTTAATAAAATTTCTAGCTCTGCTATCGAATTCCACGACAAAAACGATGAACAAGTAGCATAGCTGGGTCTGATGAAGGTATAGTCTAAAATGGAAAAAAAGAAAAAGAAACAAGAGTACACGCTAGAATTCATGAAAACTCTTTAAAATTACACCTAAAAGAAAAAGAGACAATTTATCTTTTTAAGTACTGATTGGTTCTCGATGACTACCTTTTACATTAGTAAGTACTGAAGATACATACCACTAAAATTAATAAAAAAATCAATAACTCATCTCTAAAAAAAGAATATTTAATTAAGCAATTAAGCGTGGACGAAAATGGAAGGTTGGTCAGTCTTTGTCGAAATGTCAATTGAATGAATACTCATTGTGTTTCTTTTATTTTGTTTTGAGGTTGTATTTTTTGCAACCGACAAATGTCCCCTTGGTGCATCATTGCAAATACACCAATATAAAATACTACGTCGACATCATAAATATTTTAGTCTGTCATATTATTTGAGTAAAGTTTAAAAAGTTTATCGCACAAATTAATATTCTTAAAGAACATTTTGATCATTGTAATATATTAGAAATGTTCCCGCTATTTGAATTGATGTTCTAATTAGGTTGAATTTGTATCACGTAAATTCATTAAAAGAAAAATACTTTATGTCAGTTTTTTTTCCCTCGTATTCAAAGTTTTTTATTAAAAATAAATAATCTTATCTATTTCATCATATTTCTTTAATGGTCAAATAGATATTTTCATTTGGATATCGAAGTTCGAGTTAAGTCTTACAAGATGAAAAATTTAGATAAGATATAGAAGTATATATCAAATATAGTTTCACAAATAGAATCTGATGTGTACGCAGATTTTAAAGGTGTGGAGGTTATTTTCTTCCATCAATAAATTCTCGACTCGTGAATTAGATAAAGATTATGTATTTATATAAAAATAATAAAATGATAAATTTATAATATAATTATATATAAAAAGAACATAGGTGTTATTATATCCATCATTTTGATGTGTATATATATTTCTTGTCTATGGAAGCGTGATAGGGTCTGTCTATGCGTGATTGGTGACAAAAGTCTCAAGCCCCGAAAAAAAAAAAAAAGAAGTACGGTAGGTTGTTGAGTGGGTCCACTGATAAAACAAGTGGCACGTGGCAGTCATAATTGGCGCCAATAATTATTAACGCCGTGACCCCTCCTTTCCCATTTAATTACCGCTACCCAACTTTTCTGTCTGTCGAAGATGCCCCCATTCTGTTAGCGTCGGTGGCTGAAGAATGAACATCCGTTAATTCTCACTTGCATCTTTTTTGTAAGTATCAAAATATTCCTTCCGAGTAGTATCGATTGCATGACCACTTTTCACCCTCTTCTGGAATCTTCTTTTTGCCTTTTTCTCGTTTTTACGGAATTAAGGTAGATTAGATCAATTAAATATTTAAAAATTAAAATTTAAATATTTAATGGTTTTTTTATATATAAGATGTTAATTTTTTTTTATGTCAATATGATTTGAAAAAATGTAATTGTTGATGGAGACTTATATTAAGAAATAAAAAATATCATATAAATTGAAACATCAAAATGTGACTCTATATTTACATCAATATAAGGGGTGACAATTGGATGAGTTAGGTCAAATTTGAGTGAGTTATAATGAATCAAGACAATAACTGGGTCAAGACCCAATTCAACCCAAATTTGTTCAAGTCAAAATAGATTGAGTCAAAATGGGCTGAGTAACGGGTCAAAACCCAACCCAAGTTTTTACTTATTTTATTTGGATTTTTTTTCAATATTTTAGTACTTAATAAAATTATATTTTTCTTAATTATGACTATATACAACATATCAAATTTTTAAAAAAGTATTATAAAAATATCTTAACAAGATCTCTCTTTCGAGTCAATTAGGGTTGCATATCAATCAAATTCCAAATTGATTGAAATATGTTGGGATGAGATGTATTAAGCTAATAAATAAGTTGGTTATTAATTCATCCAACTTCAACAGGTTTGATAGGTTAAACGGGCTGGACTTAATTTTGCCACCCCTAATCAATATGCACCATTTCCCCCCTATTCTATTAGTAGTTTTTTAATATAAAAATTTAATTGCAAAATATCTTACTGCAAATGAATAAACATTTATAACACAAAATTCACTAGTTTAAAAATTTATCACATGCCTTTTCGTAAAATTTAGAAATTACATTCGTATAAGATTTTGGTCCCAAATACATGGGGTCATGAAATTAGTTGTAATTTGTTTAGATACATTGTATCCAAGTAGATTCACATATGTATGAAATATACTTGAGCCTCTTGCTGGTCTCTCTCATCTTCTCACATGCTACTCTATCTATATTTCAAAGTATATTTGATAGTAAAAATCATGTATTTCGAAATATCTGACTTGTCATTTGATATGAAATTATTAATTAATGAAACAATATGTAGTTATATCCGATCACAAGAAAAATTAATAAATATGATAAAAATATTTGGGCAATTAAATAGTTTTTTCGTATTCAGCCTTTTCTTAATACAACTCCAAAACTATTATCTTTTCAATAATTTGGATAGGTATCTTTTAAATATCGTTAAGAATAAAAAAAACCATTTTATATGTGCATGCTTAATTAATTAAGGATTATATGTTAATTAATTTTGGTCGGACGCTTGTGGTTTTGAAAAGGAAAGGGAATATTAGTGTTATAATCTTTGTGAAGGGCAACGTGGTTAGATTTGGTACCCTTTTGACTTCTGTTCGAGTTGCTCTTTATTTAATTTATTAATTAAAGGGGGAAAAAGAAAAAGTAGAATTGCCCTTTTTATGCTTTCTCGTTGCTACTTATTTTGCTTTAATACTATCTTATAATTATGATTAGGAGTGTTTAAATTTCTTTTCAGATCAAAGGGGATGAGCATTAACGGGTAATAAACATAATAATTTACCGGATTTAGTGACGTGATTACTCCCTTTCGGTAGGACTAATGACATAATTTCCTCATTCATGAATCATTATGTCTTATTTATTCTTAACATATATATTACAAAATTACTATGTCTGAATTATTAGTTTTCGACCATGGTTATTATGTATTTTTAACGGTAAAACAATTCAACGGTTATGTTTTTATCCTATAACGGTTGATTAATAGTAGTAGGTTTTGACAATCATGTATAATTCATAATTGGTCTTATCCACTTCCCGCATTCATCGCTTGAACGTTGGTCAGATGTCTTTCTCTTTTTCCCTTGTGTTAAACTTTGATATATCAAATGATTTAAGGGATTCTAGAATCTAGGATTTGATAGTTGATGATTTAACCCCACATAGCATGAGACAGTAGATTATTATACAAATTAGTTCTAATGTTTATTGTATAACTGTATGGGAATGATGTATTTTTCCTAATTAATTACATATATGAATTGGCATAAACATATTTTGATTTAAGTATTTCTGATATGTTTGATTTGGACTTTCAATATGGTTTACTCATTTTCTACTTCGTTGTTTTTATCATAGTTTGGTTATTATACAAAGACTAGCTTTTACTTTTAAGAGTTCAAGAATAATCATTATCTGGTAAAATACCTTTCTTTTTTATTTCATGAAAAACCAATTGTCTTAGTCATTTGTTTTGGTAACTTCTAGTCTTGATGTAAAACCATGTAGACTTAACATTATTTGGTTATCACACAAATACTAGGTGAATGAAATATCGTAGATCTACCCCTTTTAATTTAACTAATGAAAAGTAACAATAAGCGTTAAGTACTGAAATAAAACACTTATTTTGATAATTCTGATGATGTAAATCATATACAGAGAGACCTATTTAATTATCTAATTCCTAATTGTACATTATTTAATTACTTTGAGAACCAAAGTTTATTGCTGTTAACTGTTAAGTAACATAAACACATGCATTGAGCAAATTAGCAAAATAAGGACAAGTTCCACAAGTTCAAGTTTTACCAAGAACAATTATGATTTTGACTCTTCATGAGGGTGGTACATACCAACCAACAAAAGATATCTAAGAAATAAGGACCACCGACGGAAATATTATTTTGATAAAAAAATATATTATTTATATATAATTAAAATTATTCTTTATGTATATATAGTAAATATTGAATATATTTATTTATTTATATTTTGAATTTAGTAAAAATTTCTAACTCCGCCGCCACTGATGGGGACTTAGCACACCCCTAGTCCCTACACAAGATTGTTCCTTCAAATTCACGACTCGTTAATTACGTAAGGGATTTATGGTTGCAATTACTCTTTTGCATGTGATTGCTACTGTGAGTCTCCTAAAATTTGGGCCTTGCTTGTTTCAGCCTTTTTGTCACTAAGCACAATTTCATCACATAATTTTCTCACTTTCCACTTTTCTTTTTTTTGATCCTCAGCTTCCTCTTTACCTCTTTTTTGGTCCTTTACCATAACTATCATCTTAATTAGTAACATACTTTCTGACTAGTTGTTGCCACACCTAATGTCAGTTTACTAATTTAACTCAAAAATTGCTTGAAGTCACAGGTTTACATAGTAAGTGTGTGACAGGCTTGCATTTTCTTAAAAAATCCCAGTTGTAAAAAAATTCTATGTTTTGTCACCACTAAACTCACTATTAAAAAATCACTATTTTTTAGTAACTATATATTGTTACAGATATTTTGATTGAATCAATGAGAAAAGATAAAATGCATGTTCTGTGGTTATTCCCATTTAATGGTAACCCATTTCCCACCATGCATTTTTCCTATGAACTTGTTCAATGGAAATGGCCGAATGGGGATTAAAAATTATATTTTATAGTACAATTTTTTTCATTGATTCTCGATGGAAAAAGTATATATTTCTAGTAGTGACTAGTTATGTATTCATTTTTTATTTCTATTATGAATGATGATGGAGCACTAGGAATAATTTCTTGTAGAATTTAATAAGACTGTCCAATTAACAAACAAATGCCCCCCCTACTCTGCAAAGAGAGTTGATGAAACTAGCAATTTGGCAGTGTAAAGTTTAGAGGTTAATAAGGAATAAAGAAGAATGGGACCAGCATGGAGACATGAAATATCAAGTATGGGGACCTTAGAGTTATGGGGACTTTCTTTTTTCCTCAGCTGAATAAATCACAAAAGTGATTGGATTGGTCTACTACCATGCTTCCTGTCCTCCTTGCTTCATCTTTAAGATTTTCTTGAGGCAATCTTATAATTCATATAAGTAATATATACTCCATACTCCACTCCTAGGATATGTCCAAGTAATTTTCGTTTTCTTAACGTGGCTCTCTTGGCACCAAAGATGGTCTGATTATAATAAATATTTTGTCAATTTAGGTATTATATACCTTACAATTAAAGAACTTGTTGTCCATAAATATCACTTGAGTATGCCCAACTTCTGTCCTTTGTTTATTGTAGGTACATTTGCCACACTTGGATATACTTCTAAGTAGTTTTTCGTTGTTGCTATATTTTTCGTCCTTGTGTGATATGCATAGTCACATTTTGCTCCGACAGCTTTGATCATAAATATTTGCCTCTTAAAAATCGAAGAGTGTGACAACATTATTTTATACTAATCAAATAATTACCTAGTTGGACAAACATATCAAAATTTGTGATAGTAGAAATAAGATTTGCGTATTATTAGTACACCAATAGAAAAAATTGAGTTGCTCATAAGATGATACACATTCCAAGATAGCGTTTAAATAAATTGAGACATCCCATGGATTTGTCAGATCTCAACGTTCTTTTACCATATTCCTATATGCTTCCTCTTGTTTTGCATATAATTACCTAGTCTAATTAGATACAACTCTTGATTTTTTTATTAGATTAAATTAATAATTTAATTAATGATGCCTTAAAATTTTAACTTTGACTAATATATTTAATACTAAAGGTAGAATGAGAAAACTAGTAACAAAACAATTTTGATTTGATAAAATGGTCAAGTAATTCTTATAGTATAGGCATTGAGTAAAATGAAATAGAGGGAGTTCATTTTCCACTATAAAACTAATCTGCCATATATAATTGCAGATCTATGGGAATTACGAAGTCCCATCGTCTATAGATAGCTGAAGAATCCTCCTCAATCTTATCCTTTATTTCAGGAAAGAAAAGAAAAGGTCTTGATTTGCAAAAAGAGGAAATTGTGTGCACAAGACTCGACATGTATTACAAAATTACTTTAGTATAGTAGCTAAACAAAACACTATTTGATTATTCAAAGAATTGAGCTTAGAGTTTTAAAAAAAAATATATATTCAAACGTATGACATATTGATGTGAGCTTGTCATAATTAAAAACCATAATTGGAAGGTTTCAATATGTGACACTCTAATTAATACCACAAGCACGATCAATATAATTGTTGTATATTATTATATTAGATTGGTCTTGGAGAATAATTTAGGGACATCCATGCCTTGTTTAGCAGATATTCCAATTTTACGTTCTTCCGGTGTGACTTATACGCTTATACGTTTGAGCCATAGCATCAGTCATTAATTTATTCTTTCTTTTTTGAAACCCGTAAATTTGGAATACTTCTCTTACATTGAATTGCTTTCTTTTTTTCTTTTTTTAAAAATATGTTATATCCCAAACATGATATATTCTTGCCCTTTCTCATATCATCATCATAACTATAAACAAGTACACAATCAAAAGAGTAAAACATTATGGTAATATAAAATATTTAGTACTCAACATATGACATAATTGTAAGTTGTTCTTTTCCATATACTGCTCCTAATAGAGTGTTCACTCTTTTTTTCCTCAATTATATTTCCAGGAGAAAGAAAAGTTGTTTGTAATATCAGAGGATAGATCCTTAGTATATTTCTTCAATCACATAATTAGCTTGAAGAAAGAAAAAGTAGTAAATTTCACACTAAATTATGCGGCTAAACAAATATATACTATTTAATTATTTATCATAGCTATAGTTTTAAACAATTATTGCTTGCCACCAATGTTTTCCGAATTTGTATAGCAACCAATTAAGCGAAATATACAAATGGATTGGAAGTGAATTATACAAATGAATTTGTATATTGACAATAAATATACAAATGGACTTGTATATTGGTAGCGAATTAAGCAAATTATACCAATGGTAATACCTATAGCAACAAAACTACCCATCATGTTTGTATATTGATACCGAATCATACAAATGAAAATATTTATAGCAAGGGAAATGAAGCATAATTAGACAAATATAGCTCAGGAGTATAATTAAGATATTTATTAGTAACTATGTGTGAAAAATCTTCTAAATTTTATGTTATGAATGGGCCTATTAAATGATTAGTATTAGCAAAGCAGCCCAACACCGGATAAATGACTATTTTTGGGAGCCCAAAACCAGATTGAGCGGTTATATTTGGGCTCCTTCAATTTGAGCTTGGCCCAGATTTATGAAATTGACCCGGGACTAACCCATCTTTTCTTTTGGGGGAAAAAGAAAAAATTCACAGGTGGAACTTGAAGCTGATGAATATCCCCTGTAAGTCCCGCTGAAATTGAGAAATCTCATTTTCACAATGCTTTATCGTGTCAAAATTTTCTCGAGCAACATTTCAAAACTAATCATTAGTCAACATTTTCTCCGGCGTAGTTGTCGTACGAAGTCGACTCGCCGCTTCAACAACGTCAAAGATGAAGATGAAGAATATCACAAAGTCCGAAGAAAAACTGAAAATGAAGAAGCACAAATTTATTTGCTTAAGAGTAGAGGTCAACATCTTCTCATGAATCCTCGAGTCCTTAATTCCATAGTCCAAAAATCCAACGTACTTCCTACTGACACCGTTCTAGAAATTGGACCAGGCACCGGAAACCTCACCCTGAAACTTCTACAAGTTGCCGAAAAGGTCATAGCCATCGAAATTGACAAACGTATGGTGGAGATTCTTCACAAGCGTGTTTCTGAGCGAGGACTTCAGGACCGTTTAACTGTAAGTTTATATGCTTGCATAATATTCGACCAAATGTCTTATGACTTGTTGAAATAAAAATTCGTAGTTATAAAATTCTGCATTATTAGAAATTCACCGAACTAAACTACACTGTATCTGTCTTAAGAAATTCATTGAACATGTTCAAATTATTAATTTGGAATCCACTAACTTTAAAAGGAGTAGGATCCCGAATCCATAAGCTTAAAATCCAGGCTACGTGTCTGATTTTATACCGTGATTGAATGAGATATATGACTAGGTGTATTAGTAATTCATGGGTTAAGCAAATTCTTTGTTAGGGTCATTGCCGCATCTTATATTATGACAATCCGTGTATGATTGTTGCAATATATAATAACCTTTATGTTATAATCCTGGTATAACTTGTCTTAGAACCAAAGGGCTGCTTAGTGCAGTTGAGTCTGACATGTGTAGTAGGACTCCATACTAAGTTCAATTGAGTAGTTGTCATTTGCGTTTTGCAGGTTATATGCCAAGATGCTTTAAAGACTGAGTTTCCCCAGTTTGATCTTATGGTAGCCAACATCCCTTATGGAATTTCCTCGCCTCTGGTCGCTAAATTAGTTTATGGAAAGAACTCATACAGGAGTGGGACACTACTGTTGCAGAAAGAGTTTGCAAGGAGGCTATTGGCAAATCCTGGGGACTCAGAGTTTAATAGATTAGCAGTGAATGTGAAGCTGGTGGCTGACGTAGAGTTTGTCATGAATGTGAGCAAGAAGGACTTTTTGCCATGTCCAAAGGTTGATTCTTCTGTTGTGAAGATACATCCTAAAACTGAAGTTCCTGAGGTGGACTATAAAGAATGGTGTGCGTTTACGAGAACTTGCTTCACCAAGAAAAATAAAACATTGGGTGCAATCTTTAAGCACAAAAGAATGTTGATGGAGTTAATGAAACTGCAAGAAACCAAAGGAGATGAAGAAAATAACACATTGTGCAGTGATTATCATGTTAATGATACCGAAGATGAAGACGGGCTGAGCAATGTAGACAATGTTAATTTCTCTTCCGATGTGGGTAAGGACCTGAATTTGTTTAGAGAGAGAATCAATAACATTTTAAGATCTAATGGATTTGAAGATAAGAGGCCTTCAAAGCTCTCCCATGAGGAGCTACTGGTCTTGCTTTCTTTATTCAATCGAGCTAAGATACATTTTCATGATCAAGTAAATCCCAAGGATGAAAGTGATGCAGAACTCGCTTCTGCATTTGGTCCATCATAGAGCCTTAATGCACGTATGGTTGTGTAAATACATGCTGCATGGTTTCTAATTCAATCAACTTCATTGGTCTAGCCATAGCTGCAGAGGATCAATATTTTTGCAAGAATTCTGCAGATGATGTATCGGTTCACCCTCAGAAAGTTCATACTTTGAAGGTGATAGATTGGTCTGCTCCTCTCAGTCATACCATGAATGCTGGATTTTGGGCGCAAACTGTTTCCTTGGATTAAATTCGACTGGTGGAATGTCAAGTGGGATCTCAAAGATGGCATTGTTTAATTTATTTACTATAAGTTCAGTTTAGCCGATTGGATGGACTGGAGCCCTTTTTAGTTGTCCATTAGGGAAAATGAGTTTCAGAGCCTTGAGAGAGTTTATTGGGCTCATTTCCAAAACCCTCTTGTCAGGGCTGGAAGTATCCATTCGTTTCCTAGCACCTTGTTGGCCTCCTCTACGGCTCTACCCGTGCAAATCTGGAGCTCCAGCTGGTATTTGGCAAACTTCACCCTGTGCCTTTCATAAGATTTTGACATTCAATAGTTTACAGCTTTAATCGATAGTCACCAGAAAGGGAAGGGCCAGCAACAAGCTTCACGTGAAAAGAACCAGCTTGAAACCCCCAGGTCTACTTTCATCATGTTGTTATTCTACTGATGCTGGAATATTGGTGTTTGGCTGAACTATTTAACCGTCTTCATCTTTCCTTGGAACTTTTTAATGTTGTCTCTTTGACTTTTCCAAGGCTATGTTGGATGTAATTCGGAGTTAATATTGCACCATATTCCCTCCGTCTAGGGGTGTGCAAAAATTGAACCGATCGATAAACCGAACCGATAAAAACGTTATTGGGTTATTGTTATTGGGTTATTAGGTTATCGGGTTTTTAATGGTTTTCAAAAAAATTATTATTGGGTTATCGGTTCGTTATCGGTTTTTACTATTGGATTATTGGATAAACCGATAACCCAATAAAATTATTATAATTTGCTATTTTATCACTTTGTAAATATTAAATGTAACGA
>JBCEWC010001027.1:0-45483 GCA_038996855.1 Solanum aculeatissimum
CTCCACAACACTTTTGCTGATGCAACCTATTTAGTTCTCAACTTGAGAACTTGACGATCCAAGATTTGGACTGGAATCTCTTCATAACTCAAACTAGCCTTCACTCCAATGCTTTTGACAGGTACAACCAAGGACGAATCTCCCAAGCATTTCTTAAGCATAGAAATGTGAAAGACCGGATGGATGATTGCTAGCTCTTGTGGTAACTCCAACTCATAAGCTACTTTCCCACTTTCTTCATAATTTGGTAGGGACCAATATATCGAGGAATAAACTTTTCCTTCTTCCCAAATCTCATTACACCTTTCATGGGTGAGACTTTCAAGTATACCCAATCGTTTACTTCAAACTCTAGGTCCCTACTCCTAATATCAATGTAGGACTTCTGGCGAGTCTGTGCAGTTCTCAATCTCTCTTGGATGATCTTTACTTTTTCCATAGCTTGATGCACCAAGTCTAGTACAATAAATCCTGCTTCACCTACCTCGAACAATCCAATCGGTGATCTACATCTCATCTCATAGAAGGCCTCATATGGAGCTATCAGATTGCTCGAATGGAAATTTTTATTGTAAGCAAACTCAGTCAGAGCTAAATAATCATCCCAATTACCCTTGAAGTCAATCGCACAGGATCTTAACATATCTTCTAGGGTCTGAATTGTGCGTTCTGCCTGGCCATCAGTCTGAGGGTGAAAAGCGGTGCTGAGATTCACCTTCAAAAGCCTTTTTGGAAAGATCTCCAAAATTATGCAGTAAATTAGGCTCCTCTATATGAGATGATAGACAAAGGAAGTCCGTGCAGTCTAACAATCTCTCTTATGTATAGTCGGGCATAATCCTCGACTATGTCAGTCGTCTTTACAACCAAAAAGTGTGTAGATTTAGTCATCTTGTCAACTATCACCCAAATTGAATCATGCTTCCTACGAGACCTTGGTAAGTTTGTAACGAAGTCCATATTAATCATCTCCCATTTCCATTCTGGAATCTAAAAATACTGAACTAATTCACATGGCCTTTGATGTTCAACTTTAACTTGTTGGAAATTTGGGCACTTAGAAACAAACTCAACAATGCCACTCTTCATTCCACTCCATCAATAAGCCTCTCTCAAGTCATGGTACATCTTAGTTGATCTCGGATGAATGGAATACCTAGAGTTGTGGGCTTCTACCATGATCCTTCCTCGATACTATCAATATCTGAAACACATAGTCTGCCTTGATATCTCAATACTCCATCTCCCCCTTTAGAAAAAGGTATCACCTTCTGTTTATGCATATCTGCCTTCAATTGTAGCAAGATAGGGTCTCGGTCTTACTTTGCCTTTACCTCTACTACAAAAGACTATACAAATCCGTTATGCACAAGTGTCCCACCTTTACTAGATTCATCTAATTGAACTCCCAGTCGTGCTAGCTTGTGTACCTCTTTGGCCAACTCTTTCTTCTCTCCTTCCACATGAATAGTGCTTCCCATTGATAACTTGCTAAAAGTATCAACAACCACATTAACTTTACTTGGATGGTAGAGGATGCTCATGTCATAGTCTTTGAGCAACTCAAGCCATCTTCTCTGTTGCAGGTTGATCTCTTTCTAGGTGAATATATATTGTAGGCTCTTGTGGTCTGTGAATACATCGACATGTGCTCCATATAAATAGTGGCACCAAATCTTGAGCGCAAACACCGCCACAACCAATTCTAAGTCATGAGTTGGGTAGTTCCTCTCATGGTTCTTGAGTTGTCTGGGAGCATAAGCTATGACCTTACCTCTTTGCATCAAAACAAATCTCAATCCCACTCTAGAAGCATCAGAATAGATCATAAAATCATTAGTCCTCTCAGGTAAAGTCAACACTGGTGCAGTCGTTAATCTGGTTTTTAACTCTTGAAAACTCTTCTCACATTCATCAGACCACTGAAACTTGACCTTCTTCTAAGTCAGTCCAGTCAATGGTGTGAATATGAAAGAAAGTCCCTCAATAAATCTACGGTAGTAGCCAGCTAAACCCAAAAAGCTCCTTATGTCAGTGGGAGAGGTTGGTCTAGGCCAATTCTTGACTGCCTTGATCTTTTGAGTATCCACTCGTATGTTGTTACTCGAAACCACATGGCCCAAAAATCACGGACTTGAGCAAAAACTCACACTTGGAGAATTTTGCATACAACTCACTGTCCTTGAGCGTCTGAAAAGCAATTCAAAGATGATCAACATGCTCTTCCTCATATCTGGAGTACACTAATATGTCATCAATAAATACAATCACGAACATGTCAAGGTACTGCCTGAATACTCTTTTCATCAAGCCCATGAAAGCTGCAGGTTCATTTGTCAACCCAAAGGACATTACCATGAACTCGAAGTGACCATACCGGGTTCGAAAAGCTATCTTCGGGATGTCACATTCTCTCACTTTTAACTGATGATAGCCTGATCGGAGGTTTATCTTGGAGAAAATGGTGGCACCTTAAAGTTGGTCAAGCAAGTCATTAATTCTTGGAAGGGGATAGTTGTTCTTATTGGTTACCTTATTCAGTTGGCGATAATCTATACACATTTTGAGGGTAGCATCCTTCTTTTGAACAAATAGGATAGGAGCACCCCAAAAGAGATACTTGGCCTAATAAATCCCTTATCGAAAATATCTTTCAACTGCTCTTTCAGTTCCTTCAACTCAACGGGGGTCATTCTATATGGAGGAATAGAGATAGGCTGAGTATCAGGGAGAACATCAATCCCAAAGTTAATCTTCTTATCAGGAGGGACTCTAGGCAAATCATCAGGGAAGACATTAGGAAACTCATTGAAACCAGGAACTGACTCAAAAGGTGGAAACTCTACATCATCAGCCTTAACTCGGACGAGGTGATAGATACACCCTTTAGAAATTAGTTTTCTAGACTTAAGGTAGAAAGTAAACTTACCCTTAGGCACTGCGGAACTACCTTTCCTCTCTATAACGGGCTCATTCAGAAATTAGAACTTGGCTATCCGGGTTCTACAGTTGATAGAGGCATTATAGGAGTAATGCTTGTCCATACCAAAAATCATATAAAATTCAACCATGTCTAACTCAATCAAATCAACATGAGTATCCCTATGACAGATGGACACTACACAATCTCTATAAACCCTTTCAGCTATGATAGACTCACTAATAGGAGTAGAAATACTAAAGGGCTCAAGAAGACATTCGGGAAAGATCTCAAACTTACTAGCCACATCTAGAGTCACAAATGATAAAGTGGCACCTGAGTCAAGCAAGGCATGTACATCATAGGAAAAGACTAGAATCATACCCGTAATAATATCTGGTGCAACTTCCTGATCCTGCCGATTGCCCATCGCATACAAACGGTTTGCACCCCTGCTTATATTAGTAGTGGCACCTCTCTGATTACCACTGGCCTGTGATGCTGTGAAAGATTAAACTTTTTTACCTCCCTTACCCCGCCTTCTCATTGGGCACTCGTTCTGGAAATTACCAGTCTATCCACACTTGAAGCAAGAATTTGTGCTCTCTCGCACTCACGTAGGTGGAGTCTGCCACATGGTGGTTCCCCCTTCGAACCTTGAGTCACACTAGCTTGGGATTGAGAACCCTGAGCTTTGGAATTTTGATAGCCCTGTGACTTCTTGTCATACCTATTACTCGAAGTTGGTGCACTTGCTAAGGATGGTGCATAGTTTGAAGACCTCTTCTGAAAATAGGACCTGTTCCCCTTACCTTGCTTCTATTGGCTAGGCTCATGCCCTGCAGATTTAGCCTTTTTGCTTAAATGGTCCTCCCTGTCTCTGTTCTTATCCTCTTCAAGTTGTTGTGCATAGACCATAACTCTGGAGATGTCCATGCCCAGAATTAGCAATATTGTTTTGCACTCGTTTTTCACATTCTTGCCCAAGCCGAATATGAACTTCCTCATTCTAGATCTCATATCAGGGACCATCTTTGGAGCATACCTGGATAACTGTATGAACTTGAGGCTATATTCTTTGACAGTCATCCCCTCTTACTTCAAGTTGACAAACTCCTAATCCTTTGCTTCCCTTAACTCTCATGGAAAGAAGTGGTCAAGAAAGGAACTCTCAAAATAACTTCAAATTGTAGGTTCATCATCCTTACCTCGACTTTCTTCCCACTGATTGTACCAGACATTTACCACATCCTTAAGTTGATAGGAAGCAAGTTCGACTCCCTCAGTCTCGGACGCATATATGGTTTTCAACACCTTCCACATCTTATCAATAAAGTTCTGGGGATCTTCCTCAACTTTAGACCTTGCGAAGATTGGTGGGTTCATCCTCAGAAAATCTCTAAGTCTGTATGCAGTAGTTGACTCTTGGGAGCTATAAATAGGAGTTTGTGATCTCTGTTTCCCACTCTGAGCAGCTACTAGTTGAGTGAGCATAGTGATAGCTCCTCTGAAATTAGCTTTCAGAGTAGGAGCAGGTGGAGCAGTGGGTGCTTGTGGAACACCGGTGACTCTAGTTAGTCGACCTCGACCCCTCGTCTCCATCGGAGAAGACACCTCTGGTGGGGGATTCATAACATTAGAGGCTGAAACATCTCTTTTGGTGACGGTATGCTTAGGAGATATGATATGCAAATGCATAACACATGAATCAGATATATATTTTAATAGAGTTAAACTCTATGACACACACTCAGAATACAAGAGAAGTGTAACAGTTCCTAATGTCCTATAGCCTCTTAATTATAAAGTGTGGTGCACAAGACACCTATAAATAAGACTCTACTAGACACGACTTCGTAGACTCCCTAGGACACTTAAACTCTGTGCTCTAATACTAAGATTGTCATGCCCCGGGAGGGTATCCTTGGCGTGAACAATACTTAGAGACTATTGCTAGCCACCAAACAAACCACTCAGCCTCATCACAATCATTCAATCACAATCAAACAGTGGAAGGCATCAAGAATAAGAAATACTCACTGAATTGAAATGATAATACATAAATTGAAGGCCAAAGGCCAAATTATCTATCCATTAACTAAGCAAGACTAGTGCGAAAGAAACTAGTCCAAAATAACATCAAAACATAACTCTATAGTCAAGTCTATGAAGCCTCTAAATATCTGACTAAGTGGTGTCAGTGATAAGTACATGGCTATCTCAAAATAAAATAGAAAAGCTAAATTCAAACTAGAAGTTAAGATATGACATTCTCCAAAAGTAGGGGAGGACTCACCAATCAGCTGAACGTAACTAGATCCTCAACAAAGTGTCTGCTGATGACCACTAGTACTTGTCTCTGCATCATGAAAAGATGCAGCCATAATGGGCATCAGTACGTGGAATGTACTGGTATGTAAAATGGCAGAATGAAACATATAAAGGCAGGATAACATCAACTCAAAATAACTCAACTCAAGAAATAGGAAGCTCAATTATCAAGTCAAGAAACTAAAGTAAGAAATACAGTGTAGACAATGACCACTCATATATCATCTCATCCTATCCATTTAGAGTACTGTCAAGACCTATTGCGAGTATTTTTAATAGACAACTATTACCTATCAGCTGGTGATGATACAACAAAGTGATGTCATTGCCACATCCATCCAATACCTTGTCAGGGTAAAGGATATCCCATCAGTGGATCCACAATAATAATATCAAGTCCTCTTTTCGGGACAATAAGGAAACATCTGATTTTACGGTTCAATCCTCTCCTACGCTGGCAACGTAGTTATTGAGTTTGAGTTGGACTTACTTTTACTCAATTCGATGCTCAATACTCCTCCCAATACTCATTATGCTCATAAGACCTCAACTCTATGGTTAACTCATTCATCTAGTCTCACAGGACAATTGTCAACTCAGTTCATCATTTCAATCAACAACTCTTTGGTTACATTCTTTTAAGGTTCAAATTTTGACTCGTAAAGACTCAATCATGCGTCATTCAAACCCATAACATTCAAGAAACAATAATAGCATTAAAACATTTAAGGATTCCATAGACTTGTTAGGTTCAAATTATAGTCATGCATACTTGTTTAAATACAATACTTAAAAATAATAAGAATTCGATCTAGGGTTCATGTAGAAAAGTAAAATCATCAATTTGTAGTGTTTAATTTATAAAAACTATAATTCATGCAAAATTATATAGATATACGTTAGAATTTAAGAAAAACCTTCAAGAAATATCCATGGAAGACTCAATTCATCAATAGTTCCATCGACTCAGTTTAAGGGGCACATGGAAGAACAAAAACTATGTTTTAGTTAGACTTACATACCTAGAAATAGAAGAAACGATCAAACCTCAGTCGATCCTTACATTTGTACTCAAAACGTTCATCTTTCTCTCCCCTCTATTGCTCTCATGAAATCCATAAGCGTGAAGAATGGTGAAAAATAAGCCAGGATTCTATTTTAGGACTTAAATTAAGTCCAAAATGTCTAAGGTTCCAATTAAAAGGGATATGATTTGACAAAATTACCCCTCTTTAAAACTGCCACAGGGGTCCATGAGACCCCTCTATGAGCCGTAGAACATTCTACGGGTTGTAGATGGCTTTTCGTAGATGGGATGACCAAGTAATTTTGCTACTGGAATATCCCACAAAACCTCACCTACGAGTCATGAAACTCTTTATGAGACGTAAGTCCATCTCGTGGATCCAGGTGTCTAAAGTTTTGAGGTACTAGAACTCGATACGAAACCTATTCTATGACCCATGAGATTCTTTATGACTCGTAAGGGCCTTCCGTAAACTTTTGGGCTCATTCTTTTAGGTTATTGGAACTTTTTACAAGATCTATTCATGACCCGTAGAAGGCTTTATGAGCCGTAGATGAATTCGTGAAGCCTGGAGCTAAAGGGACAATTTTTACAACTCAAGTTGAATAGGAAAAAGGCCCGAGTACATGCACAATATACTCGATAATTTGGGCCTAAACTAAGTTAAAGGAAAAAGGAAAAATGGGCAGTCAAGGCCCAAGTGAAAGGGCAAAATAGTACATCACACCCTAGATAAAATAAGCCTTAAAATAGTGTAGAAAGTCGGTCAATATGGGTCCATATAAAAGTGATACAAACCATCCACTTCAAGTCATTTTCAGTTGGACAAAGTTCAAATTTCTTTCAAGTTCTCTCCTGCTCTCTTTTCACTTTGCAAATTAGCCAAAGCACAACTTTTTG
Source organism: Solanum aculeatissimum (assembly GCA_038996855.1). NCBI lineage: Eukaryota > Viridiplantae > Streptophyta > Magnoliopsida > Solanales > Solanaceae > Solanum > Solanum aculeatissimum. The sequence goes on from JBCEWC010001027.1 coordinate 7,179, forward strand.
GGTTCTTGAAGAGTATCTGATCCTTGAAGACTAAGGTAAGTAGAAATACCTATGATTTTAGTATATTTTTCCATGGAAAATAATAGGGATATATTGGTTATACTGTGTCGGATATTTTGGACAGCATGTGTTCATAAATTGTTGCTCACTTTTCTTGGTTGTTAAGGGACTTTTCTATTGTTAGTTTTCTCTATTATGAATGAAAGTTGATGAGGTTTAGTTTAGAAATTAAATTTCAAGATTGTTGTACCATTTTTTTGTTTTCCTTAAAAATGATTTCTTTTATGTTTTTTTGAATATGCTTTCGTAGAGATTTGTGGGCTGATAAGACTGTTTTGTGACTGTTTTAAGATGGGTTTTGATGTGTAAAAATATAAAAAATAGTTTGGTTGAAGTTGAAATAGTGTGGATTATTGTTGTTGAAATATGGGGAAAGGACGTAAGGTTATGCTACCTAAAGGTGTGTTGCGTGGAGTTGTTATATGTTGTACTTGCTGAACTATTGTGGGCTTAGCTGGAACTAAAAAAAGTTGGATTATATGAGAATGTGTATTAAAAAATATGATTAAAGAATTAAATGGCAAAAGAACGCCTTTGTGTTGATAATTACGGGCTTGTTGCCCGGGCATTGGGTGGAATTGGACTACCAAAATGTGTTTATTAGCTACTAACACTAGTTTTACCACCTACCCTATATTAGATAACTATTTGGGAGAAAAAACATTACTTCGAGATAATATCGAGGTGGTACAACGAGGCATGTAAGGCTACTCGATTTCCTATTACTTGGCATGAAATCTAGATTCTTCTGTGGCATATAAGTGACTTACAAACTCCAACATGGTTAATAACCGCGCCTCCATTCTTTAACATGTATATATGTTTTCATATATAGTCATTGTCAAAATTGCATAAATACTTTGGATACCAATATATATGAATTCTCTTTTTAGCTAAATAAAGTCCATGTGTTATTTCATCTCCTACGTGTTTTAATAGTTGTATAACCTACTCTTTTCATTGTGCATTGTCTTACATGACTGTTTATATGTCGCTTGTTATATCTATAATCCAATAGCTCAAAAGGTTATGACCATAAAAAAAATCATCTCAAAAGTAAATAAAAGATAAAGTAAAGTTGCTTCTGATGGGTGGTAGCCCAAGGGGTGGAATAATCACCTAGCCTGGGTCGATCCTATCATGGGGGTAGCCCAAGTGGTAAGGAAAGCCTAGCTAGAGTCGATCCCGATATAGATTTACCACTGATCAGCTGGTCATTTGTATTATATGTTGTGCACAGATTATGCAGTGAATAAAGGTAAAGTAACATAAAGGACATAAAGTCCATCCTTCTACAATGTGACTAAAGGTGGTCTCTCATCCTTGCACCGGTTCATGGTTTCATTCAAGTTCTTGTTTCACACATTATACTTTGTGTGTTCCATATTCAGTACATTATCTCGTACTGACGTCCCTCTCGGGGGACTTGCATTTCATGTTGCAGGTATAGGAGCTAGTAGATCTCCCCAGTAAGAGTATAGGATATCCAGTTTTTGTTATAGAGCTCTAGGTTGCCTCAGAGCTTTGGGTGTTTAAAACTTATATTTTTTATTGTATAGTAGTTAGTACTGAGGCAGGGCCTATCCCAACCCTTATCAGATAGTGTTCCTTATCTAGAGGATTTGTAGACTATGAAAAGTAAAGTGTGGCATATCTTGCATTTTGGGCATCGTTGCTCCAACGACCTAGTCATATGTATTTCCTTTTTGGCTTGTTATTATTGTCTACTTTCTTAAAGGCATGTTGAGTGTGAAAATCTCTTACAATGTTCATAGATAGTGCAGGCTTATAGGTTGGTCCTCCTTAACCTTGTCGAAAAAGGTGTTAGTCCGCCTTAATAGAATTTTGGGTGTGACAGAAATTGAGTCTGAGGTACAATTATGCTTACCAAATTCTAAAGAGAGTGGACAATATAGCCCATGAGTTGGAGTTACCACCAGAGTTAGCGGCCATCCATCCAGTCTTTCTTATTTTCATGCTTAAGAAGTGCTTAGGAGATCCACAGTTGGTCATGCCTGTTGAGAGTATTGGAGTAAGGTATAGCTCTAGCTATAAGAAGGTTCTCATTTAGGTTCTCGATCGACAGGTTTGTAAGTTGAGGACCAAAGAGTTTGCATCTATCAAGGTGTTATGGAGAAATCGATTTGTGGAAGAAGATAATTGAGAAGCTGAGGGGAATATGAAAGCTAAATATCCGTACTCATTCCCAGATGTTAACGATGAAAGAGTTAATGGTAACAATTCTTTCCTCTTCTTTTGAGTTCTTTTCTATTCTGCGTTTGACTGACGATAGAGTCCTAGAGTCCAAGTGATGATTGAGTTGATTATTGACTACTTATTTGTTATATTTGCTTATTTTCTTGCTTGATTGATTGCATGAGTGAGTTGTGATTTATTTAGAGTTCATGATAGAATTTGTGCCTTGACTAAGTTACTAGATTTCTCTCTTCATTCGAGGATGAATGCTCCCAAGGGGAAGATGATGTAATACCCTCAAATTCATCCTACCTTTTTTGAGTGGAGACCTAAATAAAATGAAGAAAAATAACTGAGAAAGGTCACTGGAGAAAACCACAAAGGCCATCTACGGCTCGTAGAGTGATCTACAGCCCATAGAAAAGGCCTCGTAAGTCACCCAACTAACTTAGTGAAATTTTTCTAAGTTTGAGGCTAATGTATGAGACACCCTATGGGTCGTATATCATTCCACGACCCCTAGATTAGGTTTTGTAGGATTGATACCTCAAAATCAACTTTTCAGAATATTAAGCTATGAGTTATCAGATGGCCCGTAATTTATGTAACGACCCGTAAGTATAGTTCCGTAGGTTGAGTTCCAGAAAATCAAGTTTTAAGAACCTTGGAACAATGAGTTATCAGATGGCTTGTAAGCTACTTTATGGCCCATAGGAGAAGGTTTCGTAGATCCCATGTCAGATTTCAGTAACTTCAAATTTTGGACACTTCACTTATGAGAGGCCACTTACGACCTATAAGTGAATCTACGACCCATAAATGGGAGTTTGTAGGTCCACTTGATAGTTTTAAGAGGAGTATTCTTGCCTTTTCCTATCCTTTTTAATTAAAGCTACATCATTTTGGACTTCATTTAGGTCCTATATCATAACCGCAAGTGTATTATCCTTTAATACACACTTAAAAACTCTTGAGAGCATCGGATAAGAGAGCAAGGGAGGGTTTCAAGTTCAAACACAAGGATCGACAAAGGGTTGATTGCTCTTATAATTTCCAAGTATGTAAGGTTTCCTAAAGTGTAGGACTGATTTCGTTCATGCACCCTTTTTGAATGTTAAGTTGAGTTATGTATAATTAATGAGTATTAAAAAATCCTATGATTCTAATCTTTGTGTATTCGTAATTATTCTGAGTGCTTACATATATTTATGAACAAGTCATTGAGTTACTTTTTGGTTAAATGAGATTTGACGTATAAAATTTTCATTCTTTACTATGAGCTCTGAATTACTCCATTCTTCATGACTTTTGTTGCTTTGATCATATGGAGTCCACAACCGTGATTTTTTGACTTGAGTAAATTGAGTATAATTGAGAATGAGGAGCATGTTGCATTATAATTATATAAACATTGAGCATCTTACTTGTATTATATTATGGGCTTGGTTGAGTGGAGTCTAAATGACTATCCGAGTTTGACTCATAATTGAATGTATGATTGATTTCCTTGATAAGTTAAATCAATGAGTAACTAAGTTGAGCTAAGATGAGATAAATCTGATAAGATGAGCCTGTTTGATTGTGATGAGCATAATTTAGTCTTGGGAGGGGCATTGAGCACCTATATGGGAGCGAGTACATAATTACTCTAACCCATAAACTATGTTTCCAACATAGAATAGTCGTGCAGTTAAATCTGGAGACTCATGTCCCAAAAAGATGGACACTTATTCCGTATCTAAGAGAGAGAAAAAAAGTTGATCATCCTTTACCTTGGCAAGTTTAGGATAGGTGTGGCAATGACGTCGTTTTTATTGTGCATCACCAAACTAAAGGTGGTGGGGATTGGATGTCGGTAAAAAAAACTTCTAACCAAACTTTGATTAAGCGTATTATGTTTTAAACTAAGTTGCATAAAACTGAGTCTATTTTCAAAGCATGATTTATTTAAAACTTGCATATATATTGAGTTGAGTCATGAGATGATGATTGGAGTTTTGAGTTAAGTTTGAGTTGTGTTGAGCTGAGCTTTGCTTTTACTGTTTCCTTGAGCTATTTTACATACCAGTATATTCCATATACTGACATCCATTTTGGGCATACATCATTAATGATGTTTATATAGGAGATAGAGGACTTTAGCAGATGCATCGTTGAGGTTCAGTTCTCTTGCATTTAGAGTTGGTGAGCCCTTTTTGCTTCTCGGAAGAGCCCTTTTTATTCTTCTATTGATTATTTAATTTTTCTTTGAGTTGGGGTAGCCATGACCTATCATGTTACCATCTAGATGTTTAGAGGTAGATGCTTCATAGATATTGAGTAGAGGATTTTGGAGTATTTTATTTTAAAAACTTGGTCATTGGAGATTATTTTATAAGAGCTTTATAACTTCATTGATGTCTTTCATTTGAATATTTCCTTCCACTATTGGGTTGATGTGACGATGAGGCTAGATGGTTCTCTCACGGAATCAACAATGGTTCTTCAAGTGTCATTCACGCCAAGAATACCCTCCCAGGGTGTGACAGCTACTTAGGAGTTGAAGTCAATCATGCAGGCTAGATATCCCAGCCTTTTTGAGGCTTTAGGTACCTTCTTTTTCTTATGTTCGAGGATAAATATTATATTTAGTGGTGAATGATATAATGACCTTGTAAGTTATTTTTTAGTTTATATGTGAAAATGTTTATTTCACCCTTTTGTCAGTTTCTTTAGACATATTTTGAACCATTTGTGTTGTTGGAACAACGATCTTGTGTTTAAAAAGTAAAAAATGTGAGTTTTAGCAATTTTAGAAGCCTAAGTTTTTGACAAAGTAAGTTTTTGTACCATTTGAAGTTTCAAGTGTCGAAATAGATATCCTTCAATTTTATTAGTTTCGAAATGCCAAATTTGGTCTAGGAGAAGTGATAGAATTGAATTCAGAGTTTGTATATGGATTTTAGATTGAAAGTTGCATAAATGAGTTAAAAATGAACTAAGTTTGACTTTGATTATCATTTGGAGTTTGAAAGATTTAATAGAAATTCTGATAGTTCGAGTGGTTTCGGATGGTGAAACTAACGCTAAAATGATCTCATTTTAATATTTAGAGTTTTCGGAGGTCCTTTTGGATATTTGAGTTTTTGACTAGTTTTATGATTCAATAGCTATCTTCTCTCTCATTCCTCCTACATACTGGATTTCATCAATAGAGGGACCAACGTTTTGGGTTGGACCAACTTTTTGGATTTCTCCCACTGACAATTTCCAACACTGCATTCTGTAGTAAAAGGAACCCAAAATCGAATCTTGCAAGAAACCCAATTCTTGGACTGAGAAAGATGATTCTTTTAACTTCATTTCTTCTTCTAGACTATATTTATCTTCCAGAAATTTCAATTTGGATCCTCCAATATCTGCATTTTCCATGTCCAAGAATTCAAGAATTTCCACCATTTTGAGGGTTAGAGTTGTTAATTTGAAAATAGAGTTCTTCTGAACATTCAAGAATCAAGGATCAATTTTCAATTGATATCTTTCTATTTACTATTTAATCAATTGTACTCTTCTATTATGTACCTTATATTTCTTGTGTTTTACGTATTGTGTTGTGGATTCTTGTTTGTTATGTTGCCTTTTCCATATATTTCTAGAGTTATCATATATTCTATATTTACCATTCATCCTATCTTGTGAGCTTATATTCTATATTTGTTGACTTTTACCATATATTTTCATAGTTTATTATCTCGTTTATTCATCTTGAGATTTGTAGTTGGTTGTTTGATTACTGTTAAGTATACTCTATATTTACTGTTTTATATTGTGCAGGTTGTTGTCTGTTTTGTTGTTTACTGCTTGTTGTGTTGACTTGTATCATATATTCCTATATTTATCATATATTTATATATTTACCATTTATTATATTTGTTTATTGATTTGTATCTTATTCATCTTTGTAGCATAGTGAGTTATCATTTCTTTGTTTAGTGGCGTCAGGATCTAATGGTGGATTAGGGTCATGTCATCGGTTAGGGTCGGAGGTAAGGGGTAGGGGTGGTAAGAGGGGCACGGTCCTATCAAAGTTAAGGGTAAGGTCGTGGAATATAAGGAAAATCCATAGAGTTAGTGAAGTGTCTTAAGAGGAGACATATTAATATAGCATGTTCAGGAGACTAGATGGGTAGGGACAAAAGTTCAAGACGTAGACAGGTTCAAGTTATGATACTCGGGTGGTTCTAGGGATAGAAATGGTGTAGGTATACTAGTAGACGAGGACCTTAGAGAGTATGTGGTGGAGGTTAGGAGGTTTAATGATAGGATGATGTCTATTAAACTTGTGGTTGGTAGGCATGTAGTGAATGTAATTAGTATCTATGTGCCTGGATGAGAAAGTCAAAAGGCTCTTTTGGAAAGATTTGTTTGAGATTGTGAGAGGCATATCAGAGGTGGAAAAACTTTTTATTGGGGGAGACTTTAATGGGCATATTGGGGAAACCACTAGCGGGTTTAAAGATGTCCCTGGAGGCTTTGGTTTTGGGGAGAGAAATTAAGGTGGGATGTCTCTTTTGGATTTTGCCAAAGCCTTTGAGTTAGTTATTGCTAACTCATGTTTTCCGAAGAGGGAAAATCACTTGATTACCTTTCGTAGTATAGTATCTAAGACTCAGATTGATTACTTACTTCTCTGAAAGGGTGATAGAAGCCTTTGTAAGAATTGCAAGGTTATTCCGAGTGAAAATATTTCCACTCAACATAGGCTTCTAGTGATGGATTTAGAGATTAAGAGAGAAAAAAAGAAGAAGGTTATTAATGTCCAATCGAAGATTAGATAGAGAGGCGTGACTCCTGCCCTTTCATGAGGGACAAAAGAAAACTTGAGTAATTGAAAGGTTTGGAGTAGTGGCAGAAGTGTCAATATGTGGGAGAATACTTCTGGTTGCATTATAAAAGTAGCTACCATGGTTTTAGGGGTTTCGAGAGGGACCTTTGATGGACATTAGGGTGATTGGTGGTGCAATGATGAAGTCCAAGGCAAAGTGAAATCTAAGAAAATTGCTTATACGAAGTGGTTGGAGTGTAGGGTTGAGGATGAAAAACGAAAGATTAAGAAGATCTATAAGACTGCTAAGAAAAAAGCGAAGATGGCAGTGACGAATGCTAAGACGGCAGCATTTGAGCGCCTATATGAGGAGCATGTAATAAAGGCGGGGACAAGAAATTATATAGGCTCGCTAAAGAGAGGGAAAGGAAAGCTCGCGACTTGGACCAAGTGAAGTGCATCAAGAATGAGAAGGTTAAGGTGTTGGTGGATAAGACTTCCATTAAGCTAAGGTGGAAAGCTTACTTTCATAAACTCTTAAACGAAAAAGGAGGTAGAGATATTGATCCGGGTAAGTTGGCACACTCCAAAATTCATTGAGATTTTTGTTATTGCAGGTGGTTCAGAGTTGAGGAGGTTAGATGTGCTATTAGTAGGATGAAGAGAGGGAGGGCAATCGAACCCCATGGGATTCCAGTAGATTTTTGGAAGAATATGGTCAAGGATGGCATAAAGTGGTTGACAAGAATGTTCAATGCTATTATGAAGACTGCCAAGATGCCTGATGAATGGAGGAAGAGTACAATGGTTCCATTGTACAAGAACAAGGGTGATATTCAAAACTGTAACAATTACAGGAGTATCAAGTTTTTAAGCTACACAATGAAGGTATGGGAGAGAGTGGTGGAGATGAGGGTGAGAAAAGAAGTGTCTATTTTCAAGAATCAGTTTGGATTCATGCTGGAGCGATCGACTACTGAAGCAATTCATCTTGTTATGAGATTGGTGGAGAAATATAGGGAAAGAAAGAAAGACCTTCACATGGTGTTCATTGATCTCAAGAAGGCCTATGATAAAGTTCTGAGGGATGTCCTATGGAGATGTCTAGAGGTGAAAGATGTTCCAATGGTATATATTAGGGAGATAAAGGACATGTACGATAGAGTCAAAACTCAGGTAAGAACGGTGGGAGAAGACTCAGAGTATTTTTCTATTGAGATGGGACTTCACCAAGGATCGGTATTGAGCCCTTGTCTATTTTCCTTGGTGATGGATGAGCTAACACAATTTATTCAAAAGGAGATTTCATGGTGCATGCTATTTGTTGACGACATAGTACTGATTGCTGAGACTCGGACTAAAGTTAATGATAAATTGGAAGTTTGGAGACATGCTTTGGAATCTAAAGGGTTGAAACTGAGCAGGACCAAAATAGAGTACTTGGAATGCAAATTTAGTGTTGTGAGGGATGAAGTAGACATTTATGTGAGGCTTTCCACTCAACTTATTCCCAAGAGAGAAAACTTTAAATATCTTGGGTCTATCTTCCAGAGTAGTGGCGATATCAATGATAATGACACACATTGTATTGGGACAACATGGACTAAATGGAGGCTTGCCTCTGGAGTATTATTAATAATAAAATACCACCTAAACTCAAAGGTAAGTTTTACAGAATAGTAGTTAGACCATCTTTGTTGTATGGGATGAAGTGTTGGCTAATCAAAAACTCAAATGTTTAGAAGATGCAAGTCGCAGAGATGAGGATGTTGCGATGGATGTGTGGTCATACTAGGAGTCATAAGATTATTAATGAGACCATTCGGGAGAATCTAGAGGTGGCTCTTGTGGAGGATAAGATTAGGGAAGCGAGACTATGATAGTTTGGACACGCGCAGAGAAGAAGTATAAATGCTCCTGTCAAGAGGTACGAGAGGTTGGATTTAGGAGTTACACGAAGGAGTAGAGGTAGACCGAATAAGTATTAGGGGAGGTGATCAGACAAGATATGGTAAAACTTGATCTCACCAAGGACATGACCTAAGATAGAAAGGAATGAAGGTCATGAATTAGAGTAGCAAGCTAATAGGTTAGCAGGATTAGGTTGATGTCTGGACTTGGGGTTTAGTAAGGTAGTAGGATTAGTCATGTTTTTATATCATGTGTTGTTAGTATTCGTCATATATATGTTGTTTTTTACCGTATTTACACATATCATGATTTTTATTATTAGTTGTTCTTCCGGTATCCTTTTCTTTTCCTTTCCCATTTTTCATATCTTGTTTATTCTAACTATGAGTTTTCAGACGAGGGTTTCTAGTAAACAGCCTCTCTACCTTTGAGGTAGTGGTAAGGTTTGCGTACATTATATCCTCCCTAAACCCCACTTGTGGGATTTCGCTGGGTATGTTGTTGTTGAGTTTTTGACTAGCTTTATTCAGCTTTATCAGGTTTCAAATCAAGGAAACCTCAAAATCAAATTTTGATAATTCCGTTGAATTTGGAACATCGTTTCTAATAAAGTTACATGTTTGATTTGTGTGTATCAGATTTCGAACGAACCCTGGGGTCCATTTTAAGTTTTTTTAAAATAGTTGATTTTGTTTAATCTAGTGTATCACACTTCTTATCCGCATTCGCAGAATAGGGTTGTGCATTTGGAGTCTTGATGTTGGTGACCTCTACGTTCGTGGGATCTTACCCATGTTCGCGAAGGTGTTGGGTTAGTAGAGCTCCGCATTCACGGAGTATAAATTCACTGTAACAGTTTTAACGATTTAAAGTGACGGGTTCCATCATTTTTAATATTCCAAACTCGATTTTAGAGGGATTATTCAAAGCTTTTCAAGGCAAAACCTTTGGGTAAGTGTTTCTATATTCAAACTTAGCAATTTTCATCACTTTTCTCTTAATTTTATCTTGCATTTCATGATTTTGAACATCAAAAATTAGATTTTTCATAGTCTAAATTTGGAAACTTTAAATGATGATTTCTCCTTTAATTTGAACTCGTTTTCATTGGAATTTTCACCCACAAGTTTCTTTTCTCGTGTAGAATTATAATTCCAGATTTTTGAACTTCAAAATTTAGCTCTAATTTTAACTATTTTACTCCCAAATCCAATTAGTGTCATTATGGGTATCAAAATTTATATTTTAATGTGTATTATTTATTATTGCTAGTGGTTGATTGGTTCGAGCTCATTTTTTAGAATTCGAGTGTCCAAAAGCTTCGTTCGAGTGCGATTTTGATATCGAGGTAGGTTCAGCTAATCTTTTTGGGACTGGTTTAGGGTTATTAAATTTGTTTATGTGATAATTGTAAGAATTAATCATTTCATGATAATTGATATGGTGTGATGGTATTTCGATGAAAATGTGATAAGATTGTATTGAAATTTGAAGTGAATTATTAATTTGTTGCGTAAAATTAAAATAAGTCCTTGATATTTGACATATTAATGAATATTATTGTGGTAAAACGAGGCTTGTGAAATTATTTGGAAAATATTGTATTATTGGTTGGTATTTGAGTTACTTTTTGTGACTTAGTTGCATATTTTAGGACTTGCGAAGTTCGGTATTAATAGTACAATTTATGGATGAAAGTATGATAATTTGAGACATATTGAGGACTTCAGGTTCCAATTTTGATACTTGGGATTTCTTTCTAGTACTATGACATTTAAATTATTAGTTATTTTATTATATTGTCGTCATTTACATTGAATTGTGGCATTTGCATGCATCGGTTTCATGTTATTGGTACCACCACATATTGAATTTTGAGGCAGAAAATAAGACACCTTTTAAAATTCCTTGACCACGGGTAGGTGGTAAGGTTGAGATATTGTGACAATTCTTGACCACGAGCAGGTGGCAAGGTTGAAATATTGTGATAGTCATTGGCCACGAATAGGTGGCAAGGTTGAGATACTGTGATACCCTTGACCACGAGCAAGTGGCAAGGTTGAGATTCTGTATACAATCTAATGAGACCCCTATAGGTTCTACCTAGTAGCCTTAGGTCGGTAGATATGTACGATCAACTGTGCGACAGTTGTGATTCCACCCCATACATTACATTCATTCTATTTACATAGCATCATTATTTAAACTTGCTATTCTTGTATGTCCTTGTGTGTGTGTGTATATATATATATATATATATTGTGTACTAATCTCTTTGTTGCAAGTGGAAGGGTTTTTATTTATTATACGCTTATTTGATTTCTCTTACTCAGCCGGTTGAACCTACTATGAACATTTTAGTGTACTTACCCCTACTATGTTTCCTCCCTACAAAGCGAGCTCAACCCCTTCGTGGTAGTTGATTTCACTCTGGCGGAATTTTCCTATCTTTCCCCAGATCACAGCGATGAGGCTTAGACATCGAGTTGTCATTGTACTATTGAGACTTTTTTAGTTGTATTTCGTACTAGACTTTGTATCTCTTTTATCAGACAGTTTTATATTTGCTCTTTCGTACTATTTAGAAGCTCTTTACTCATGACTCCAGGTTTTGAGATTTTAATCTAAGCATTGTGGTTGTTTATCTTAGTCTTCCCTCCTTTAGTTATGATCCAGTTTTGGGTCGTGACACAAGTGGATTCTAAATGTTGTTGAGTTTAATTGAGCTTGGTATTTCCTTTCTATGTAAAATTAAGGATTAGTGAAATATTTTAGTGGATATGATTGGATAATGGGGATGATGAGATGATGATGTGTATGAATTAATTCCTAAATTGATACCTATTTGTTATTGATCAAAACTTATGAGTTGATATTATGAATTGGGTTTGTAATATCAATTGTTCAGGTATAAAAGGTTTTTATATTGATCTAATTTTTGAGCTTTGGTTCATGTTACATGGAAAGTTCTATTGATGTACTTTATGTGTAATGTTGAGTTAGTTGTATATTCTAGCATTGTTGGAATTGTTGAGCTAAATGCTTGTGAAATGTGGACTCAATGATGAATAGTCCTAAATTATGATGACAAAGAGGTTATTGAAAAGGTTGAGCTATGATATGATATGATTATTATGTAAAATTTTGATGATGAACAAGTGTTGAAAGATTGATAAGAACTGTTGTTGATTGTTGAATAAATATTTTATGTGGACATCTTGCATATTCTTACACTTGTGAAAGTGATTATTGTGTTGTGATGACATATATTTTCTTGATATCCCATCGATGATGAAACATCGAAGGAAAAATGGTTCCGACTAGGAAAAAAAAGAAAAAATGATATAAAATAGTTCTGGCTAGAAAAAGAAAAATTGAAGAGAAATGGTTCCGACTAGAAAAAAAGAAAAGAAAAAAATTGAAAGAAAATAATTTCGGCTAGAAAAAGAAAAGAAAAGAAATGAAAAGACGAAGAAAAATAGTTCCAGGTAGATATGAAAGTAAATGCCGAAGAGAAATGGTTCTGGCAGATACATGGTCCATGTGTGACCCCCATGAGTTTCGATCTATTTACATCAGCAGATGGGTATCGTAGGAAAGACATGTATCATCATTACTTGACATTTGCATTGTGTTGCTTGCATATCATGGCATTCCATTCCACTTCATATCATATCATATCATTTCTTGCTTTAAAGGTGATAAATATGTTAAGTGTGATATATTAAATGACTCTAATCTTGTGTATTATTGAGACTGAGTTGTTGAGATATTATGATCTTAAATAGTGACTACATATTATCTATATTGTGTATGTTGACCTTTTTTGCGTGTAGGTTTGTAGTCTGGATGTATGTGGTTGGGATTGAAGGAGTGCTTAGTTCTTTATTCTCTACATATTATTTGGTCTTATTGTTGGGTACTTTCGCACTCACTCTTATTTTTTTACACATGAGTGTAGGTTGTGAGCCCAGATCCTGTTGATATTTCCATTCTCTTTCGGACCGAGCTATTGATAGATTGAGAGGTAATTGTTTGTTGCTCCAGCCTACTCTCAAGACTGTCATATATTTTTATTAGTTTTGTTCTATGTGAGAGACAAAAACTATTGAGACTTGTATTTTTTTTATTCTGATGTATTAGAGGCTTATACGTGTGACACTAATTCTAGGATGGTTCTAGATTTAATTATGTTCCTTATGCCTTAAATCTTCGTTATTTATATTATTTTGTTTTTTTAGCTTCTCCATTATCTTGTATTGTTCTGTTGTGATTTATATAGCCAAAATTGTCTCTGTGGATAAATGTAATTGTCATCACACCCGATTTCAGATCGTGACATAATGCAACCAATAATTATATCTAATGTTGAAGCTACATAATTATCAACTATTAAAATTATCGGTGCTAATGAAGTTGTTAGTAGTGACTTTTATATACTTGAGTTTGACCATTTAACTAATTAACAAAGGTGAGTTAAAATATGAAAATGATTTCCATGAAAAGTGCATAAACTTGATAGTTGAAAGGGTGACATACCAAAGAAGGAAAAGAAGAGAAAGAATATTAAATGAAAGTAAAAAAGAAAGTCTCAAATTCGAGTTGATTCTGATTTGAACTTTGATGAGATTGATGTTATTAATAAAAGCTTGAAATGTAAGGTTATTGAGAATAGGCTTATATATTGTATTTTTTTCTGCATTTAGCGTTGAATTGGATATAAATGATGAGTTAGGGCCAAGAAGGGATAGTAAATGAGTTACTTTTGATAAATTTATGGAAAAAGTCGTGCAATAGTAGAGGATTAGTAGAAGGGGATAGAAAGATTATTACCAAATGTTCACTTCAAAAAGGAGTCCAATTAGAAAAGTATATCAATGAGTCCAAAAAATTATGTTTAAATGTAGAAAAGGTTCCCTATGATTATTAAGGCAAATCTTGATAAGTCAAGTAATAATTTTATAATTAAAACTATATTTCTAAACATAAGTGTATTAAAAGCACTAAAAATTATATGTTCAATGTTGAATTCTTAGTTGAACATTACAAGAATAGAATTGTTGAACAACCAAACATTAGTATATTCAAATTTCAACTATTAATTAAAAAAGAATTAAAATTTTGTATTAAAAATTTACTACGAGAAGCTCTAGAGAGAAAATACTTCAAGACATTATGGGTGATTTTGTGTCTCAATTTGAAAGAATTCTCACTACTACAAAACATATTTTAGCGATAATTAATCAATTGTCACTAGTTAATTGCCTAAGTTGAAATATTAACAGGATAAGAGCAATAGTCGCTAAAAAATATCTTTCTAGTGGCAATAAATATAATATGCCAGTAAAAGCATTAGTTAAAATATAACTTTGATCATTTTATTGTTTTCCTTCAAATTTTTCTACAACAATTAACTATTTCCTCCAACTATATCAATAAGAAAAATAACCTTTTTAGAAAAAAATCTTATTTACACTTAACATTCAAATTCTCACTTAGTTCTTTCCCCTAAACCCATCGCTTGAGAAAAGAGACTCACGGCTGAGCCATCAGCTCGGAAATTTATATAGATTTTAAATTTTAGATTATAGAAATTTGCACTGATGATTATATTTTCGATCAAGTTCTATTTATTAATTAAACAAGAATTGACTTTATGAATTCTTTGAAGTTTGAAGATTTCTTAATTTAAACTTTCTTGTAGGTTTTATAAGATTCATCTTATCCTTCAATTCCAGATAGTCAAATAGTTAAGGCGATTTGTGATTACGTCGAAGTAATTTTTTTTGTATTTTCTAAGTGCTTTGTGTGATTTAAATCTGCTATTAATTTGATTGAACTGATTACTCTTTTCATTAAGGATTCTGTTAATATATTTAACTCTCCTGATTGTTTGAATGTATTCAATTGTAATTGATGAACAACAATATATTTATTTGAATTGAAAATATTAGGAACACTGTGGGAAATCTCAACTAAAACACCAAACTATTTTAAAGGTTTTGATGATATTGATTTGTATGTTCGACTTGAGAATATTATTAGATTAGAACAGAATTTTTTTCTCAATTTTGTGATTTAATTAAAGCAGAATATTCAAGCACTTCAGTCCCTCTCTTCTATGCTACAATAATGTTATAACTAATAAGTTATTTTTTAAGATTTTATAAAAATACTTTGCGGTTTCTTTTCAAATATTTTCCTTTGTTTCACTTCTATTGCTGCGACACTCTTCCAAACGACTTTAAGGTAAGTTTTCAACTCTTCTTTCTTTGCTCTTCTTCTCTTTTTCTTTTCTCTATTTTTCTACTATGAGAATGCTGATAACTTGCTGCTACAGTCTTTTTTTAACTTGTAGTTTGTCATTTTCTCTAGTTCTACATCTCTTCTTCTTAATAGAGCTATTGGAGGGAACCTATGACCTGAGTTTCATTCTTGAGACTAGAAGTAATTTTAAAATTTAATAAAGTACCTACGATCTAAGTTTCATTCTGAAGTATCATAACCAATGTTTATCCTTTTGCGGTAACTACTTTAGCAGCCAAGGATTGACTTTTGTCAAAGTCACCGCCTATATCAAAGCCAATCACGCATGCTCTAAATCCATTTTATGATAGCTAGCTGCATCTAAATCACCCTCAAATGTCACCAAACCATCAAAAAGTTGATCACCACGTCAATATGGATGTTTTGACATAAAACTTAAATTTTTGGAGATGAACTCAAAATCGGGTCTAAAATGAAATTGTGAGACTCGTAATGAAAATCACAAAGTTAACTCTGTAAAAGGGTTCTAAATGAATTATTGATCTTGTACCTTAAAATAAAGCACAATTGATACTCAAAAATAGAAAAAATCAAGTCATGCAATATAAACACAATTAGCGGAGAAATCAAGAAGTGCAACAACTTTCCAGCATAATTTACATCAAATTAATGACCCCGTACGATTTTAACTATTCCATCACAGTCCTAAGATCAATATAGATCTTATGCACTATAAATCGCCTCAATCGGAATTCTAGCTCAAGAAATTGAATTTTGAATGCAAGAGGAAGAATGAGAATTGAATCCCAACAATGTTTACTAAAGCTATCAAATGATCGCTAAAGCAACCATCACACCCTCCAGGCCATTTTCTCTACTTTTTGATACTTTTGACATTTTAGAGCTTTCCTGTAGCTATCCCAAATCATTTTTACTTACTAGAACTAACAATTCAATCGCTTGGTCGTTCGTTTGATTTTTATTCCTGATTTTATATTTTGCAGACCTCAATCAAAACTCTAGAAAAAATAACCTCATAATGAAATTATGATGGTTCCATCACCTTCAAAGTGATCATTTAAGGCTAAAAGCATGGTCGGCTCATTCTCTGAAGCTCTAGTGCAAGTTTGTGCCATTAGACGTTTTAGCCTTTAAACTTTGGACTAAGTTTGACTTTGGTCAACATTCTTGAAAATCATGCCTATATGAAAAATATATCAGTATGGTTAACTTCAAAACATTGACTTTGGTCTAGAACACCTTTTGTGTGTGTTCCGAGAATTTTGATCTCATTACAAGCCCTTTGGTAGATTAAAGCCTTTTTATGAGCACTTAGAGAAATTTTGACTTAAAATGATGCTTGGATGTAGGACTAATTTTTTATTAAGATGACCTCTGTTGAAAATTTTGAGTTCACTATTGAGTTTGAAATATCTTTTCCAACTAGATTTCATATATAGTTTGTATTCTCCGGATTCCAAAGAAGTCTAGAGCATTAAAATCAAAGTTTAGCATTTGATGATTTATGATGCCATGGATTTAGTGATTAATTGTTGTCTTTTGCGAAAGCTTATTCAGCAGACGAAGGTTAGCTTTTGTGATAGCCGCTTTAGCGGTCAAATGTTGGCTTTTTCAATAGTCACTTTAATGACTAAGGATTTACTTTAGTTGTAGTTGCTTTAGCGACCAAGGGTTGGCTTTAGTAATAGTCGCTTTAGCGACTAAAGGTTGTCTTTTGTGATGAGCATCAAGAGAGAGGGGGCATGAAAGCGACCAATTTATGGAAAGGGAGATGGCCGTTTTAGCGATCATTTGACGGCTTTAGTGAAAATTATTGGGATTTAATTCTCAATGTTCCTCATTTCTTCAAAATTTAATTTCTTGAGCTATAAACCTCTGATTGAGATGATTCAAAGTGCATTGGATCCGTATTGATTGTGAGTGTGTGATAGGTCAATTGAAATAGCATGGGTGGGCCATTTATTTGAGGTAAATTGTATCCTAAATAGGTTTCCCTCCTTCTTGATTTGTCCATTAATGGTGTTTATATTGCATGGTTTGATTTCTTCCATTTTTTAGCATCAATTGTGTTCCATTTTAGGGTACAAGATCAAGAATTCATTTAGGGTAAGTATCAAAAGCACCCAACAAGAGGACCTAATCACAGGTAGAGAATAAAGAACTAAGCACTCCTTCCATTTCAATCGCATACATCCACAACTACAAACCTACACGTTGGAAAGGACAACATATACAACATAGATACTAAATAGTCAAAGTCTTAGATTATAACATGTAAACAACTCAATCTCAACAATATACAAGATCAGAGTAAATCCACATATCCCACTCATTACAATTATCATATTTAAAGTAAGAAATGATATGGAATTGAATATCATGTTATGCAAGCAACACAATACAAAATATTAATTAATTGTGATGCATGTTTGTCCTACAATACATATCTGCTGATATAATTAGATCAAAACTCATTGGGGTCACATATGTACCATGTGTCCGTCGAAATCATTTTCCTTCGGCTTTTCATTTATTTTTTTTTCTTTTTCTAGTCCGAACCATTTCCCTTCAATTTTTTTTCTAGCCGAAACTATTTTCTTTTAGTTTTTCATTTCTCTTCTTCTTTTTTTCTAGTCGTAATCTTTTTTCTTCAATTTTTCATCATCAATGGGGCATCAAGAAAATGTATGTCATCACAACACAATAATCACTTTCATAAGCATAAGAATGTGCAAGATGTTCACATAATTCATTTATTCGATAATCTACAATCATTCTCATCATTATTTCAACACTTGTGTCATCATCATCAAACATTACATAGTAATCACATCATGTCATAGCTCAAGTGTTTCAATAACCTCTTTACCATCATAACTTAGAACTATTCATCATTGAGTCCACATTTCACAAGAATTTAGTTCAACAATTCTAATAGATGCTTGAATTATACAACTAGCTCAATATTACACATAAAGTCATCAATAGACATTTCCATATAACATGGATTAAGCTCAACAATTAGATCAACAAGAACCACTTTTACATCTCAATAATTGGCATCACAAGCTCAATTCACAATATCAACGTACCTCAATTAACCAATTTCACCTCAATTAGCCAATAACAAGTAAACATCAATTCACGAATCAATTCATACATGTTATCACCTTAACATCCCATTATGCAATCATATCCGCTAAAACATTTCACTAATCTCCAATTTCACAAAAGAAGGAAAATACCAAGTTCAATTAAACTCAACAAGGTTTAGAATCCACTTAGCCAACAATCATCCTTCCTAATTGAATTCAACACATCACAATCTAGTCAAGAATAAGTGCACAATCACATTTCAAGAAGAACGACAACAAAATCAAGCAATTCAGGAAAAATGGCAAAGTTGTCCAAAAATTCACTATCGAAAATCAAAACAAAATTTGAAAATTTTTAGATAAAATGTTCCTCTCATAATCAAGAATTCATCAGTGAAAATCAATTTGAAAATGAAACTAAAATGAGCTTATAATCACCATTTTCGTGAAAAACACAAATTCATGAAAAATCCTCAATTTTTTCAATTACAAACTCCAAATTTAATATTAAAATCAAGGAATAATTAATGGATAATGAAGAGAGAAGTTGAAAATACTTTTTCAATGAAAATCCTTTGAAACTGATAAAAAATTGTCCATGTCGAGTTTTCAAAGTTTAAAAATAGAGAAAATACCTAATTTGCGTAACCAGAGTTTGAAATTCAGCCCTTTAATGTCGCTACAGATACATCCACAAAAAGTGTGGACGTCGCTAAAGCAAAGTCTGGTCTCTTTAGTGAGACCTCCGTCACTTTAGCAACTAGGCACTCGCTAAAGCAAGGCCTACAACAACACACTAAAACTTAGCAATACAAATAATTTCAAAGACTCCGGATCAACCTTCAGAATTCGTTCAGAATCCCATACAGATATATTGTATATGCAACCCTACTAAATTCGATGTTCCGTACTCAATGGAATCGTCGAAAGTTGAATTTGAGGCCTCCTTAATTCAAAACTCGATAAGGCACAACTAAACTTAGACCACTTAAAATATTAAAATATTATCAAAACACTCATAAATTAAGACAAAGTTGCTTCTAGCATTAAAATTACCTCCCGAGATATTTGAAACCATTAGAAATTCAATCTGAGCATCAAAACTCAAAACATTGACCAAAATCAAACTTTAATTCAATTTCCAACTGTAGATCTAAAATTCACATAATAACTCTGAATTAGATTTTGACAACTATCCAAGACCAATTTTCACATTTCAAAACTAATGGACTCAACAAAATTCTATTTGGAGACTCAAATCTCTGAATGACTCAAAATTTTGAAATCAGACAATTCAAATCTCAAAATTAACTTTTACAAAATTTTCAAAAATTAGCTTTTAAATTCAACCAAACATGACTTGAGGTTGCTATTAGGAGGGGTAAAATGATATTTTTTGTTAAAATATCAAAATTTTAAAATGAACATCAGGGTCATTACAACATTCATTATAAAAACCATGTTTGTCCTCGAACATAAAGCAACGGACATACCTGAAGTCTCAAAGAAATGAGGGTAGCGAATTCACATGTCATATCCCATCTCCCAAGTAGCCTCTTCCATGAGCCGATATAGCCACTGAAGCTATCTCTTTGGTCCTCAACTTCATTAACTGTCTGTCTAGAATAGCCACTGGTTCTTCCTTATAAATCAAATTTGAACACAACTCTACTAAATCAAAGGATATCACATAAGACTTGTCAAGAATGTAACGTTGTAGCATCGATATATGAAATACTAGATGCATAGAAGATAGATTTGGTGACAAATTATGTTTGTGGGCCACTTCTCCCACTCGCTCTAGAATCTCAAAAGGGTCAATGTACCTTGGGCTAAGCTTGCCCTTTTTCTCAAACCTCATGACGCCCTTCATGGGTGAAATCTTCAACTATACCTAGTCACCCTCCATGAACTCTAAGGTTCTCTTCTAATGCCTCTAGGTTGTTAACAATCAACTCTAAATCAAAAGAACCTACTCCATGACATCTATAAGAAAACTTTTCTCAAGGCTATCCACCGTAATAGAATCAAACCAACCTATGAGTGACCTACATCCTTGGTAATACAAGGCCTCAAAAGGAGCCATCTAGATGTTGGAATGATAATTATTGTTATAAGCCATCATGACCAAGCCTAGGGCCTAGTCATAATATGGTGAATGTGAAACTCAAAGGCGTCTCATCCAAGTCTCTTACCATAATGTAAACATACATAAGGTAATAAAGTATAATGTTAAGTAAAGCAAGCAAAAATAAAGTCTTAAGGAAACTAAACATAGGAGTCATGAATCTTCCCATTAAGCAAAATTACATCAACATTTGTCCAAAGCATGTCTTTACATAACTAGATCTTGGCGAGGACTAGAACATGTCACTAGCTCACCCTCAATATAGTAAAGAAAACATAAGTGTCCCAACATAACAAATGAAATAAGCATGAATATAACGACTTGTCCCTGAAGCATGAGAACACACCAAGTCCTTGAGATGTAAAATCCAACTCTAGCCACAATAGTGAGAAGTCATGCTATCGCGCGCCTCTATATGGTTAAATCATATAGGCAAAGAGTATGTGTTAGTTCATTGGAATGTACTAAGTATGTAGGCTAGCAATGCATCAAAGAAATGTCATAACATACTAAAAATATGTTTGATCATCAATAGAATAAGGACAACATATGATGCATGATCAATGTAACTTTAAAATCATGAATAGGAGAATTTTAAAACCTTTCGTATCCTAATATAGATACATATATGAGAATAGGATCATAACCAACAATAAGACCATACGAGCTACTACATGGAACCCGAATGTTGCCTCCACACAAGAGGAGTAGCCTAGCCTACTTGCCAAGGTAGACTATACCCCCACTTTGTGGACTCTACCCCACCTCGATGAGTGTCATAATATGATGCTATATGTGGATTCCACTAGATAGTCTTATAGACACATAATCCTGTGATGGCACGTAGTTATGAGACAAGAAAATTTATATAAGGACCCTTGAAAATAGTACCCCTCACTCAAGACACATTTGATGCTAAATCAAATACCATGGAATACATAAATATGCAATATATATTCAATATCATAATTCATAACTTATAGAAAATCATAACTCATATCTTGTAAAGAAGATTTATAGTCATGTAATTCAATTTCATATCATAATAATAGCCCATCTACTTTAACTTATATGAAGTGTGAGTATACTTCCCATCGTGTAAGCTTGCATAAATATTAAGGTCCTAGGTCATCCTCATAATCATGATCATAAGCATACGTGTGTTAACACTTGAAATCATATTCATGAATCGTGGCTTTACATAAAAGTTAGGAAAAATATGAATTCATGGACAATTGAGTTTCAAACCATGAAATTCATGTAAGATTAGTACAATTGAAATCAATTTGGAGCATAAGTAAGTGAATCCATATCAATTTCATAAGCCCTAATTAACATGTAGTTGAAATCTCTTGTAAATCAATTGAAAATCATGTAGTTCATATAAGTCATCATAGTTCATAAATAACTTAGTAAAATAATCATATAATTATCATAATCCAAGCAATTAGAGTGAAATCGTAAAAACCCATAAAAATTCATGCTTGAGACTTGAGAAAAATAGAGTTTGGATTAGACTTCATGAATAAAATTATTATGGATGAAGTCCTACATACCTAGGTGAAGAAACTCAAAAGAGATTGGAGGAATTGACCTTGATCTTCCTTGGAAAGCTCGAAACCCTAATCTTCAATAGTGAATCCCCTTGAGAGAATAACCTTAGAATTTTTTAGAGAGATTTGGAAGAGAATGAGTTTGAACGAGAGTAAGGGTAGTTTTATTGGATTTGAGGCAGTTAGGATAGTTATTAGGATTAAAACGACATAGTTTAGGGGATTAAATAGGTAGAAAATATCCAAAAATCCTTTCATTAAAAATCCTATCGGATCCTTCCATGAGCACGATCTACAAGTCATAGTTTCACTTATGACTCATAAATCATGGTTTTGCCTTTATTACACTTTTTGACCTCAAAATATGTCTCTGATCCTTCATCTACGAAATCAACTTTATGGTCCATAAATTTCTTTCACAGGTTGTACATTCCCTACGTAGATGCATCTTCTAGACTTAGAAATTTTCCCTTCAGGACCCCATCTACGACCCCCATATACGAGTCATGGTCTGAAGGACGACTCTTATCCTCCCTTTGTAGTTCGAACTCCCAAATTTCCAAAATTCCACCAAGGTACATACCCAAACCACGAGGCATTTCTATAATCCATGGTTCAAACCATGAGCCATATATGGGCTCATACAAACCTATCCAGACCTATATTTCATATTTTCCCAGTTTCCAACCTTTTAACATATGAGGTGTTAAAATATCTCCCCTTGAAAACATTCATCCTTGAATAGGGTAAAAGCAAGCTTGAATAGAGTCGAAGCACAACCAACAATCCAACATAAATGAAAAATGCAACTTAAATCATCAAACTTATGCATTAAATATCATTCAAACCAATCTCCTAATCATGCATGTATGTAATGAAAAGGAAAAAGGGATATGCAAGAATTTGAAGAAATAGTTCATATTTAGGTACCTTAGGCTTGATTTGGAAGAAAGAGGTAAGGATATCATTTCATCATGTTTGCCTTTCCTTTGTAGCACTCTCAACTTGTTGGTTCCGCCATAACACCTTAACAGATGCAACATCCTTATTTATTAGTCTCTTCACTTGCTGGTCTAGGATCTTAACTGAGACCTCTTCGTAAGTCAAATTTTCTTCAATACTCACATCCTCCAATGTAACAATGGAGTTTCGATCTCCCATAAATTTTCTCAACATCGACATATGAAATACTGAATGTACCATAGCTAACTGCATTGGTAAATCTAGTTCATAAGCTACCTTCCCAATTCATTTCAAAATATTATAAGGACCCACATATCTAGGACTTACCTTATCCCTCTAGCCAAAATGCATTACACCCTTTATGGCTGAAACCTTCAACTAAACCCAATCACCCTCATCAAATTAAAGGTCCTTTCTTCTAACATCCAAATATGACTTTTGGCGACTTTGGGCAAGCTTCAACTTTTTTCTTATAATCCTTAATTTTTTCCATAGATTCAACTACCAAGTCGGGTCTAATTAATAATATTTTCCCAACTTCAAACCATCCAATCAATGACCTACATCATCTATCATCCATGGGTTCAACCGATACTATCTCAATACTTGAGTGAAAACTATTATTGTAAGCAAATTCAATAAGAGGTAGGTGATCATCCCAACCACCCTTGAAATCAAGTATACATTCCCTCAACATATCTTCCAATGTTTGAATTATTATTTTGGCTTGCCCATTAATTTGAGGATTAAACGTGGTAATTAGCTTCACCTTGGTACCAAGACTATTTTAAAATAATTTTCAAAAGTGAGAAGTGAAATGAGTACCACAGTCTAATATGATATATAATAGAACACCATACAACTTTACCAACTCTTGGATGTAAACCTTACCATAATTTTTGGCACTATAAGAAGTCTTCATCGGCAAAAAGTGGACTGATTTTGTCATTTTATCCACAATCATCCATATTGAGTCATATTATTTTTGGGTCTTAGGCAAACCCATGATGAAGTCCATGTTCCCCTCATTCCACTTTAAAGTAGGAATCTCAATATATTGGGATAGACCACCCAACCTTTGATATTTTACCTTCACCTATTGGCAATTAGAACACCTTGCCACACATCTTGTTATGTCCTTCTTCATACCATTCCACTAATACACCTCCCTTAAATCTCTATACATTTTGGTGGATCCTAGATGGATAGAATACCGTGAGTAATAAGCTTCGTCTACTATCTTTTCCCTTGGACATTAAAATTTGGAAAACACAACCGCCCTTGGTAATGAAGTACTCTATCTCCCCCTTGTAAGAAAACCTCAATCTTATTATCAACTGCCAACTTCTTCAACTCAACCAAACTAGGATTTATGTCTTACTTCGACTTAAACTCTGCTACTAAAGATGATTCTGCCCCATTTTGCATTTGCATACCCCCATTTTTTAATCACTTAGCCTCACACCCAAACAAGTCAAATGGTGCATTTCTTTGATTAACCCCTTTTTTCCATCCTCAACATGGGCAATGCTGCCCATAGATAGTCTACGGAGTGCATCAACCACGATATTTGCCTTGCCAGGGTGATATATCACACGCATGTCATAATCTTTAAGATGTTTCAATCACCTCCCTTTACCTTAGGTTCAAATCTCTTTAGCTAAACACATACTGCAAACTCTTATGAATGGTGAATATGTCAATATGCACTCCATAAAGGTAATGTTGCTAAATCTTTAATGCAAAAACCACAGCTGCTAGCTCAAGATCATGAGTTGGGTAGTTTTGTTCATGCACCTTTAATTTCCTTGAGGATCTTCCTATGTTGCATCAAAACACACCCCAAACCTACACGTGAGGCATCATAATAAACAACAAATTCATCCAAACCTTTGGGTAATGTCAAAAGAGGAGTTGACATAAAATGATACTTCAATGTTTGGAAACTCTTCTCATATTCATCGGACCATTGAAATTTCACCTTCTTTTAGGTCAACTTAGTCAAGGGTGAAGCAATTTAAGAAAATCCTTCTACAAATTTGTTATAGTATTTGGCCGAACCCATAATGTCGAAAGGTAACAATGGTCTAGGCCAATTCTTTACTATCTCTATCTTTTTTAGGTCAACCCTAATACTATCATCCAAAACAATGAGCCACCTCTCTCAACCAAAATTCACACTTGCTAAACTTGACAAAAAGTTATCTTTTTCTTAATCTTTGCAACACAATCCTCAAGAGATCCTCATGCTCCTTCACATCCCGCGAATAGACCAATATGTCATCTATAAAAACAACCATGAACATGTCCAAATATAGCTTGAAGACCTTGTTCATCAAGTCCATGAAATTTGCGGGAGTATTCGTTAGTCCAAGTGACATGATAAAAAAAATTCAAAATGACCATACCGGGTTCTAAATATCATCTTTAGAATGTCATTCTCCTTCACCCTCAATTGTTGATACCTCGGTCGAAGATCAACTTTGGAGAAGTAGCTTGCACCTTGGAGTTGATCAAGTAGATCATCAATCCTTAGAAATAGATACTTGTTTTTTGTGGTAACTTTGTTCAGTTGTCGATAATCCACACACATCTGAAGTGAGTCATCCTTCTTTCTAACAAACAATATAGGAGCACCCCATGTCGACACACTAGGCCTTATGAACCCTTTGTCAAGTAAGTCCCTCAATTGTTCTCTCAACTCTTTCAACTCTGTCGGGGCCATTTGATATGGAGGTATGGAGATGGGTTAAGTATCAAGTAGGAGATCAATACCAAAGTTAATTTCCCTTTCGGGGGGAATACCGGGCAAGTCATCAGGAAAAATATTGAAGAATTTATTAACAATAGGAACCGAATCAAGAGTAGGAACCTCGGACTCAATATCCCTAACCCGAATAACATGATATATGCACCCCTTAGAAATTATTTTCTTAACTTTTACATATGAAATGAACTTATCGTTGAACACCAAATTAGTGCCCTTCCGGTCAAGAATAGGTTCATTAAGGATTTGGAATTTGACCTTAGGGGTTCTAAAATCAATGGAGGCATATGATGCATACAACCTATCCATACCAAGAATAACATCAAAATCGGTCATGTCAAGTTCAATAAGATCACAAGGGAAAACTCTATATAAGACTGATATGGGACAATTTCAATATACTTTCTTGGCCAAAACTAACTCAACAACCGGAGTATGAATCGAATATGGCTCTAAGAATACTTTGAGAGTCACCTCAAACTTTATGACTAGGTAAGGAGTAACAAAGACATATTTGCACCAGGGTCAAGTAAAGCATACACATCAAAATCAAAGACCCTAACCATACACGTGACTACATCGGGAGACTCATCTACCTCTTATCTAGCATGTAGAGCATAGAACCGATTTTCATGTGGACCACCTCCTTGGGCTTGGACACCTTGTTACACTTACCCTCTTTGAGCTACTTGACCTTGAGGATGCCCTTCTCTTCCTTTGATAGCAACACTAGGACACTCGAAAATCTTGTGCCCCGTGTTTCTGTGACCAAAACAAGCACCCGTGCCTCTCAAGCAATCACCAACATGGTTCCTCCCACCCTTGGGACACTTAGGAGAGTTAGCACCACTAGTCTTAGCACCATCACCTTAAGCCTTAGGGGTAGGCACCCTATCCCTATCAAACCTTTGAGGAGAAACTTTGGACGACCCTTGGTGTATCCCTAAAATTTTCAAGAAGGATATTTATGGAAAGCAAGAGGACTAATTCTCAAAATGACCTAGTAGAGCATTACATCATCCATCATTAAAAATTATATTTGTCCTCGAACATAAGGTAAAAGAAATTACCTCAAGCTTCAAAAAGCTGAGGATATCAAGCACACATGTCAGACCCTTTAACAATGAAATAAGTGAAAAACTGAAGAAAAATAGCCCTAGGTCGTTTGCGATTTCTTAAGGACGAAGTGGAGTGAAATAAGAATGAATTTGGACTCTTTTTACTTAAAACCTGCGACTGTCCTTCCATGGCAGCACCACCATAGAGGGAATAATCCCGCCTTGGCGGACTGCAAGGAGACAAAAATTTTGTAACTCGCATCCCAATCCTCTTTTTACAACACTGCCTCAAACCATGGCGTTTCAAAATATACTCTTTGCACCAAGATCATTTTTGAGAGTTCTACTGCCCGAATTTAGTTTCATAAAGCCATACAAACTCCTATCGTCTTGGTTATCAATTCGAATGATCAAAATCACAATGTAATCCTCAACCTATTACCGAATTGCTCAGACCTCCCATGACTTAGATTTCATTCAAAACTGGCCTAAGCTCAATATTTTCAACTCACTGCTCGAAATTTTTCTAGCCCAATTTTCTTCCCCATTGACCCACACATAATGACGGGGTCAATTTGCAACAGATAAGAGGTGTCAAAAAATGAAAAGGCAATTGGGTACGCAATTGTCTTTACTAAAAGTCTAAAAGAATCCCTGTTTTTGAACTAACTTCACTGTAAGGACTTAAAATGTCTGTCCAATGGAGGTTAATCCTTTTGGAAATTGAATGTGACCCAACAGAGGTCGTTTATATGCTTTAACAAGGTTATGATATTTGTAATAATTCTAATTTATGTATGTAGGGCCATGATCATAAGCCCCGGGTAAAATACATGTATGGATAATTGAATCAATTAGTTGACGCACTTGTCAAGGAAGACACTTTTTGATGAATCGAGAATTTTGCTTGTTTAACAATTAGGAACTAACTTGGATCACGACTCCAAATGTTGTATAAATTTGTTGAGTTTGCATTCACTTTCTAACTTACCAAAAATAGGCAGAAGACATCACTACCATAAATAGTGGAATGCTCATGCAAAAAGTAGTATTATATAGAGGCATATTCAATTTTGATTTCATATAGAGGCATACTCAATTTTGATTGGCATCTTTAAAGCACTTTTTCTTTCTTTTGGCACAAAGTAAAAAGGAAATTAGCAACTTCCCTATTGTGGAACTGCACGGACTTTGTTACTATTGATTGGTAAAGGGATAAAAAGACAACAGTCTGATCAAATGTATGAGCCAATGTATATACCTTTTTCCTCTTTTTGACTTAAGGGCCTCATGGACATATATTGAATGTAAAAGATTTGGAAATATGAACTTGCTCTTAAACAATTTGATTCAACTAAAAAAGAAAAGTATGTCATATAAATTGAGATAAATAAAATCAAAATTTTATTGAGAAATTGTGATTTTTTAAAAAAAAATTTCGCCATTACTTATTGATTGAGTCACTTGAATAGAACAATTTATAAATATTTAGAGATTTTTTTCTCCCCACTTATTCGTATAATAAACTCTTTTCTATTTAAAATTTCTTTTGAGTGACACAATTATATTGTTTGACTCTATATTTTGCTCGAACTTCAATGAAAATTAACTTCTCTTGGCTCTTTAATTTTCTTTATCCTTTAGGATAGGATTCTCTTTGCTCTTTCTCCCACTAATGACCTCAATTTTTTTTATTAATTTGTAGTTCATACAAGGAACTATTTTTATTATCGCCTATTTTTACTTTTTACTCTCATCATATTATCTTTTTTTTATATACATAAATAAAATAAGCAAAACGTATGACAAAGAAGGTTGATTGCATGTGAGGAGCACCACATATACCTTTAACTGATTGTGCAGTGTTCAACAAATGAGTGAAACTCCATGATTGTAAGTTCTAGCAACCGCAAAACTTGTTTTCCCTTATTTGGGACGTTAAAAATTAAATCATAAGCTTTTGATTTTAAAAAATATATATGTTTTTCATGTTAATTTTTAATATTACTATTCCTACTTATATTCAGATGTCGGATACATGTATTTGATACTTTCAGATAAATATATTCAAGATACATTTAAATCAAATATAGAAGGTAACATGTGGTTAATTAAGGAACGTAATTGAAATGCATAATTTAATATGAAAATCATTTTTTTTAACAATTTTTTAATACCTACGATATCACAACTCCTAAAAAATTCAAAAAAATTGAATTCCTTCCATTCTTTTTTCTAGAAACAACAAATTAAAAAATTCTTGTATCTGATCTTGTTTTTGCTTAATATATATTGTGTATCTGAATTATTACAGACAAATTAATCCAAATACTCCATATATCTGTATCTAAATTCAAACAGATATGTGGTACATTTAAATTAATTAGTCTGTCGTGTATTTGTACATTCAACTCTGCATATATCTAAGCTTGTTTCCAAAGTTATAATATGATGTATTTGATTTATAACAGGACCAATGACTTTAGATACACTATATTATTGTATTTGTATTGTAATAGATTTTTCTTGAATAAAATTTAAAATAGATGGTCAATTTTTAGTAGATTAATGATAGTATGTTGTACCTCTATTAACGATCTTCTTGTTTGGAGAATCATTAATTATGAAAGTATATTAAGAAAATTCCAAATCAATAAAGTTTTTCCTTAATTAATTAAATATTTTTTATATATACGTTTTCTACCAATCAAAAAAGGTCCACTTTTCAAAGGAGAAACAGAAAGAGAAGTGAGATTGAACACTTATTAGTTATTATTACTACTCCATTATTTTTTTTAAAAAACAAATCTCAATCTACTCACATTTGACCTTTGCGCTGCTTTCCTCCTAGGACAAAGTGGTGGTGTATTTGACTTTTAGGATAAGGAATAACAACTTTATTTAATTTTATTTCGTTTTTAATTGTGAGTGTATGCAACAAATTTTATTGTGATGAAAACTAAATTATAATTATCAATAAAATATGAAAAAATATAATTTTATTCATAAACAATATGGGTACAAATCTGTTTCTCCCTCCATTCTTTTCTCCTTAGATTTCTCTATAATTCGAAGGTTGTTAGTGGCGTATTTCTCGAACGTATTTACGAATATTCCAAGAGTTTGTGAGATATTCGAGATTTTGATTTATTTATGAATATCTCATGAATTTGTGAAATATTTGAGATGTCTTTTCAAGAAAATATAATATCCTTTATATAGACTGAATTAGGTTTAGAGTAGAGTAGTCTTTAAGAAACCGACTGAAATAGTACTAATTTTATAGAGTCCTATAAAATTTTGATATCTATAGTGGGATCAAAAATTTTGAAATTATTTATATAATAGTAATAATATTATTTTTATATCAAATTGAGTGTAAAATACATTTTTCGTAATAATTAACTTCCGGATAAAATATCTTAATCACAAAGATCCCCGCAACTCT
The DNA here is from genome assembly GCA_038996855.1 of Solanum aculeatissimum. Classification (NCBI taxonomy): domain Eukaryota; kingdom Viridiplantae; phylum Streptophyta; class Magnoliopsida; order Solanales; family Solanaceae; genus Solanum; species Solanum aculeatissimum. Next base: position 37,450 of record JBCEWC010001027.1, read on the forward strand.
TCTCCCCAATCTTTTAAAAAAGTAAAAGTTAAAAGTTGGTAATAAAAGTATATCCAAAGTAATAATTTAGTGCACAACCAATTACATATTTTATATTTTATAGGAAAAGGCGTTAAAAATACCCTTAAACTAGATGAAAGGTACAAAAATGTCCTTCATTTATAGTTTGGTCCAAAAATGTCTTTCCAGTCAATACTTTGGTCCAAATATATATATATATTGACAGTAAGGACATTTTTGAACTAAACTATAAATGAAGGGTATTTTTGTTCCTTTCATATAGTTTAAGGGCATTTTTGATCATTTTTTCTATTTTATATTTTCCAACATCTATATATACTAGAAAAGGGAAAGCTCATGCTTTGTACGGATCCAAGCACAAGCCCAATAATTATTATTTTCTAATCCTAATTTGTATGATGTTGATAGAATTTTTTATATCTTTTTCAAATTTTAAGTTATTAAGTATTGTGACTTATACTACATTTTATGTTAATTTTAAAATAATATTTGTTACTTATTTTGTTTCAATTTATGTAGCACTGTAAAATTTAGAAAGTCAATCAAAACTTTACTTATTTATTTAAATATTTTAAATTATTAAGTTTTGTCATTTATAGTATATTTTATATAAATTTTAAATAATGTATGTTACTTTCTTTGTCTCAATTTATGTGGCACGGATAAAATTTCAAGAATTAAGTATTTTAATTGACAATTATTGCAACCTATACTTTTTGCATCATTTGAAGTAATATACATAAACTTTTTGATTAATTTATATTATTATTTTTGAAAAGTACTTATTTTTTTACGCAAACATAATCATTGAAAGATATTAAAATAATTATTTAATTTTATTTGACCAGTTAAAAAAGACTTATTTATGATTTTGTGTTTGTTTTATCTAAATTCTAGTATTTACATAACTTTAAATAATTGATTAGGGCGGAGTATTATCGTAAAATCAAGTTGAAGAAACTGAAGGAATGTAATTAAGTAGTTGAAGTAGGCACGTCAAAAGAGCTACCTTAAAAATGATTAAATTTAAAAGTTCACAAAATATTTCTATGGTCCCATATAATAAAGGAGTGGAAGCAAACAGCTCAAGCAGGTACGTCGATGAAGAGTTGTCTACTTATATTAACTTTAAATAATTGATTAGGCTGATACAATAAAATCATAATTGAAGCAGTTGAAGAAATAATTTATTAGGGGTACTATCGTAAAATCAAGTTGAAGCAGCTGAAGAAATATAATTAAGTAGATGAAGCAAGCACGTCAAAAAGAGCCACCTTAAAAATGATTAAATTTAAAAGTCCATGAAATATTTTTATGGACTCCATATAATAAAGAAGTAGAAGCAGATAGTTCAAACAGGCACGTTGATGGAGAGTTGTCTGCATATTCGCTCTTATTAGGGGTACATCGTAAAATCAAGTTAAAGCAGCGGAAGAAATATAATTAAGTAGTTGAAGCAGACATGTCAAAAAGAGTTGCCTTAGAAATAATTAAATTTAAAATTTCACGAAATATTTTCATGGACCCATATAATAAAGGAGTAGAAGCAGATAACTCAAGCACACATGTTGACGGAGAGCTACGTGCTTATATATAACTTTAAATAATTGATAAGGGTGATACAGTAAAATCACAGTTGAAGCAGTTGAAGAAATAATTTATTAGGGGTATTATCGTAAAATCAAGTTGAAGCAGCTGAAGAAATATAATAAGTAGTTGAAGCAGACACGTCAAAAAAAGTTGTCTTAGAAATAATTAAATTTAAAAGTCCACAAAATATTTTCATGGACCCATATAATAAACGGGTAGAAGCAAACAACTCAAGCAAACATGTTGACGGAGAGCTATGTGCTTATATCTAACTTTAAATAATTGATTGGGGTGATACAGTAAATCACAGTTAAACTAGTTGAAGAAATAATTTATTAGGGATACTATCGTAAAATCAAGTTGAAGCAGCTGAAGAAATATAATTAAATAATTAAAGCAGACATGTTAAAAAAAAATTTCCTTAAAAAAGATTAAATTTTAAAGTCCACAAAATATTTTCATAAGCCCCATATAATAAAGGAATATAAGCAGACAGCTCAAGTAAGCACATTGACGGATAATTGTCTGCTCAACACAAGCAACTCAAACAAACACTCTGACGAAGAACTGTCTACTTATTCGCTCTTCTTATATATGATCCTTATAATATAATCTAATATTATAATTTCGATCTTATTTATTTATTTACCAACCAAACGATCCTGAGCTCTACTTATTTCTACTAATTACTTAATTTAACATGTGGGCCAACCTAGGTAGCCCAATCTAGTCCTTTGATAGCCAAGAAAGGGGTTGTATATCTTTTCTGTTTGCTTTTGAAATATTTGAATCTGCACAAAAATCAGTTTTAATTAACTCCTTTGCTGGTCAACACAAATATCAGTAAGTAGCAACTAGCATGTGAGGTGGGACAATACAAAATGTGCTCAAGGAATTGCAAGTCTTGAGAGTACTACTGGTGTCGGATTTGGCATATTGGTGACATCAATTCTAGCAATACTACTTACGGGGTCGGTGCAAGTATACATTATTTTTTTATTTTGATTTATGTAATATTAATAGATTTTTTTTATATATTTTTAATTTTTTTATTGCTAATTATTAGACTTATAGTATCTATATTTTATATTACTCTCTCTGTCATAATTTATATGATATTGATAAAATTTCAAGAATCAAAATTTTAAATTGACAATTATTATGATCTGTAGTACTTTTTACATTATTTCGAGTAATATACATAAAGTTATTGATTTATTTATATTATTCATATTTTTTAAAGTACTTTCTTTTTTGTACAAATATAATCGCTGAAAAATATTAAAATAATTATTTTATTTTATCGTTTCAGTTTTTTTTTTAAAAATACCTAATTTATAATTTTGTGTTTGTTTTATCCCAATTCTAGTACTTACATGATCTAAAATAATTGATTAGGATGATATAGCAAAATCACAGCTAAAACATTTGAGAAAATATTTTATCATGGCTAATATTGTAACATCATATTTGAAACACTAAAGAAATATATCAAATTGATGAAGCAAACAAGTCAATAAACAAATGTCTTAAAAATATTAAATTAAAAAACCCACAAAATATTTTTATGAATTCCATATAATAACGGCGAAGAAACAAGTAGATCAAACAAGCATGTTGACAGAGAAATGTCTGCTTACTCGTTCTTCTTAATAAGTAATATATATAGTAACATTCATCGGCTAGTAATTGCACAAATATATATATATATATATATATATATATACACACTAGTGACGAAAGTCCGTGCTAGCACGACCTAATATAAATTATTTTTTAGTCTTAATTTATATGATATCGATAAATTTTTTATATATTTTTTTAAAAAATATAATAAAATTATAATTGAAGCAGCTAAAGAAATATTATGAAGTAGTTGAAGTAGACACATTAATACGCAGTTGCCTTGAAAGATTAAATTAAAAAGCTCACAAATAATTTTTTATTGACCCCACATAATAAAAGAGAAGAAGCAAGCATGTGAAGCAGGCAAGAGAACCGGAAGCTGCTCAAGCAAGCAGCAAATATAAATTATTTTTAGTCTCGATTTATGTGACATCGATAGATTTTTTTTATATATATTTCAAAAACTATTATAAAATTATAATTATACGTAGCTGTCTGGAAAAAATTAAATTAAAAGACCACAAAATATTTTTTATTAGCCCCACATAATAAAAGAAAAGGAGCAAGTAACTGAAGCAGGCAGGACAATCGGAAACTGCTCAAGCAAGCTTCACTTATTCTCTTATATACAAGTACTAATACACACACTAATACACAGAGATAAAGCTAGTTTTTCTATTGAAAAAAAAAAATCCCTATATATTTAAAACCCCTAAATTACATGAATGTGTCAACAAAACTTATTTACAACAAAATGTCAATATTTTTTAAAAATAACTATACATATATTGGGGAAAGATACACAAAAAAAAATGAGCAAAACGGAATTGTGTTAATTAATAACCTCCAACTAATGCTTGGAGTATGCTATCGTTATTTAATTTTTCTTATGGGGATTAGCCAAAGACCAGCATGTATTATTGTTTATGGGAAAAGACCAACAAAAAAAATAGAAAAACGGAGCATAGAAAAAGAAAAGGTATTAAATTATTTCATTTTTTGTCTCTCCTTAAATGTGTTCTTTTAAGTATATATAATTAACAAATACATACATATTAAAAAAAAAATATAAAAACACATAACTCTCTTGTTGAGCTTGACTTTGGTTCAATTTTGATTATGGATTGTGTTTCAATCTTGATTCAGCATGATGGCAATGAGATGCAAAAGGTTTGTTGTTTCTTTTTCTTAAAAATAAATTTCTTTTATTTTTCCTTCGATTCGTATAAACTTTACTCTTTTTTTTCACATAAAAAAACAAAGATTTAAAAAAATATGTTTTTTTGGTGGAGACATGTGTTGAATGTTTATGATAAAAAGTAGATGATTCTCCGAAAAAAAAAATCATATATATAATTGTATAGAAAAAAAATATATGGTGCATATTTTTTTTTAGTACTTGTATTACCTGGAATTGTTTTTGAAACTATAGATGGAAATATGATTCATTAATCAATCTGGAAAACAAAAGTTTGATAAAGGGTTAAGCCAAATACAAAATAAGTTGTAAATGTGTCATAAACAAATTAACGGTTAAAAACGTTGCCTAAAAAAAACAATAACAATATCTACCTTTTTTTCTTTCTAAAAAATAATATTAATCAATAATTATTTTTTTCTTTTTTTTTGAGATTTTATTTATACTACACGATCGTATATTTGGTTATTTTTTAAGTGCTTTGTTTGATGTCATTTATTTCTTGAATTGACTATGGTATAGTTGTATTTTTTTTAGTGATCAGTTTGTCGTGATTTATTTTGACTTGTGTTGGTATATCAGTATGTGATTTGTTTGTTTCATTTTTTTTTTATATATATATATTTGACATTAGGTTGGTACCTTCTTTGATTGTTTTATGTGATTTATTGAAGTTAATTTGATTGGTACTAAGTTTGTTGATTGAAAATTATAACATGTAATGAATAACACAGGGAGGTATGTGGATTACAAAATTGAAGGAGTACAGAAATTTTTTTTCTTTTTTTATATGATTTTTAGCACTAATGATGCATACTGATTATTTGCTTTCCCAGATGTTTGGTTTACTATTTTGTTATATTTTTTATTTTTTTCGTTTGGTCGAAGGTTGGCTAAATACTTAATAATTTATCAAGAATCTACTATGTATTCAAAATACACTAAGTTGGTTAGTCGATACTGATTGTTAATTTGTATGGATTTTTTCATATGATCTCTAGCACTAATGATGCATACTGATTATTTGCTTTTCTAGATGTTTGGTTTATTTTTTGTTATATTTTTTATTTTTGTTTGGTCGAAGGTTGGTTAAATACTTAGTAATTTGATGGTTAACATGATTATGAGGTAAAAAAAGTAATTTTGTAAACTTTTATATTTTAATAGCAAGTTTGTTGGTGTTCTTTAAAATTTTGTGTGTGTGTGTGTTTTGGTTGGTGTAAAAACTTTGTATCCTTTTGAGTGCTTTTTTTTTGTTTGTCCAGTTGTTCGATTTTTTTGTTATATTTTTATTTTTTTAATTATTTGTTGTGTGGTGGAAGGTTAGCTAAATACTTAGTAATTTTGTTGGTTAACATGTTTATGGCATAAAATTTTTATTTTACTAATTTTTGTATTTTATTTGTGTATTTGATTTTATTTGTGCGTATTTGATTGGTGTCAAAACTTTGTAGATTTGTGACTGATTAGTTATTTGTTTGTTCAGTTGTATAATTTTATTGTTGGTTGTATTTTAAATTTTTTCTGACAAAAAATTGATTAAAAACCTTAGAAATTTGATTACTAACATGTCCTTTTACAGTTACAACTTGAAGTGTCCAGCAAATAACTGCACGTAGTTGTTTAAATCTTCGTATTTGAGCAATTTCGTGCACACTCAGCTGTAAAGAGGACATGAACACTGACAAGTAATATTGCCGAATGAATCAATAATGCAATTTTGCGTGGGCGGAAGGTACCTATGCTAGAGTACATGAGAAAAACAATTAAAACTTGGAATGAGAAACACAACCAAGAGGGGAGGGAGACTACAACAACTTTAACAAAGAAATACAATCAGATGTTGCTGGATAATGAGAGATTGTTGCACCGAATAGCGGTATGAGTCTAAGTTATTAGATAAATAAAGCACTTATCAATGCTTATTTATCGAAAAAATTAACTTATCGATACTATTGGATACAGAAAAAAAATATGTTGAGGATTACTGTTCAATTTATTACAGTAGCAAAAATTTTCAGGATGCATATGCAATACCAATTGATCTGTTGTCGTGCGAGAGAACTTGAATTATTCCAGATTATGTGCGTGGTGAGACTGTGCATCCATCGAATGTAAAAAGAAAATCAGGAAGACCATCAAATTAGAATCGAAAAAAGAGAATTACTGTGGTGAAATTCAAGAGTAGCAAAATTACATGCGATAAATGTAGGTCAACATGACATAACAAAAAATGATTCACTCATTCTCAGGCTAAAAACTGATGGATTGATGCTGATTCAGTCGTCAACCAACAATGATTCTTCTTTTGGGGCGCGAGACATGGATGTATTCAATATTTTTTTACATGATTGTTTAATGGTGGACCTAATAATTAGTTGATTTTTTTTTGTGGACCTTATAAGTAGTTGGTTTTAATTTTTGTTGAAATTATGGTAATATGATTGTTTTGAGTAGACATTCTAATTGGTGATATTTTACTTTGAATTATTTAATGGTATAATGTTGTTTTTATCAATGGAAATTATGATTAGTTAATGGTATAATGAAAATTCTGGTTAGTTAATGATATCATGATATTTTTATCAATGATCTTTTTTTGGCAATAATTTGATTGTGATGTTTGTCAACTATAATTTGTTTGTGATATTTTTTATTTTACACGATTGTTAAGGGTGTGACCTTGTATATGATTGATTTTATTCTGGTTGAAATTATTGTAATATGTTTATTTTGAGTACATGTTCTAATTAATGATATCTATTTTGAGATACTTAATAGTACAATGTTATTTTTATCAACTCGAGCTCTACAATAAATATTTTTTGACAATAATTTGATTGTGATGTAGTTTGAGACCAAACATTCCTATCAATTATTGAATAAAAAGGAACTCGACCTTCAAAACAACTAAATTTTGATTGTGATATTTGTTAACATTCTGCTTTTATTTTTACACGATTGTTCATTGTTGATCTTTTATACTAGTTGATTTTCTTTTTGGTTTAAATTATAGTAATAAGTTTGATTGTTGAATGTGAATTTCGTTAGTTTTATTTTTTGTTTAAAATATGGCACGAATGGTTATAGCATGAAAATTTAATTTTGTTAATTTTTATATTTTTGATAACAAGTTTGTTCATGTTCATTAAATTATTTTTGTTCGTGTGTATTGATTGGTGTCAAAATTTTGTACCCTTAAGATTTATTAGTTTTTTGTTTGTCGAGTTGTTTGGTTTTATTTTTGGTTATATTTTTTTTTTGTTGCTTGGGAAAAGCTTGGCTAAATACTTAGAAACTTCGTTGATTTTATTTTGGTTTAAAAGATGGCAAGAATAGTTATAGCATAAAAATTTGATTGTGCTAATTTTTATATTTTGATAGCACGTTTGTTCATGTTCTTAATTTTTTTTTATTTGTGTGTATTGATTGGAGTCAAAACTTTGTACCCTTGTGACTGATTAGTTTTATGACTTGTCCAGTTATTTGATTCTCTTCCTGTTTAAATTATAATAATAAGTTTGTTTGAGTAATTGGTGATATATATATATATATATATATATATATATATATATATATATGGCCCCCTCTCGGAGGTT
>JBCEWC010001028.1:0-45466 GCA_038996855.1 Solanum aculeatissimum
CATAAGAATGAAAATGGAGCATATGTTAATGAAGCGGCGAAAGTTATATGTGTAAGTTTTTTCTTCTGTTTTATGTTATTCGATTAGTTTACTGTTTACATAATTTGAGCTTTGAAGCAAATAAATCAATATGTGTGTGTGTGTTAATTTGTGTATTTTGAGTATCTCGAGGTGTAATATACTGCTTAAGTTGAGTAGTGCTCGTCTCTCTCTCCAACTTAAACACTCTTAGTTCTATCTAACAGAACTCATCTTTTCATTTCTATGAGTTGGTCCACCTTCAAAACCTCTGCAGAAGCTTTTACTCGTTTTAATTTCCTATAGAATTTTACGTGCACCTGTAAGATGCTTTTTACAAAGTTTGTTACATAGTATTGTGGTGTTCTGTTGCGGAGAATGTTTTATGTTGTTGCTTCAACACTCTAAATTATTAATGATAGAATAAAGACAAATAGAAACTTTCAAAATTCTAGTACACTTATAAGATGGTTGTTGTCACACGGTCTATTCTTATTGTTTTTCACTTCTTATCCTTTATGCCATCATGTAACTTGGCATAAGATTCATAATTGAGATTACAAGTTTAATTTCTATTGGTAGCATTTCATGCTATAGATGTTGACTATTCTGATCCAGAAATAGAATTGATCAGAAACATTTCAAGGTTACATATTGATGATATATTTTATTGTAGAAGTATTTTGTTAGTTTTAACATTTGAATGTTGTGGTATTTAGGAGAAAATTCAGCAAACTTTGAGTCAAAGCACTGTGGATGAGTTTGTAGTATCGCCAGATGATGCAGTTGGCAAGGTGCTAGGAAAAGAGCACTCTGGAAGGGTAAGATGTTTGGGATTAGGAGCTGTCCCCTCTAGAGTTTTTAAACAAGCAAGACCTCGATTTAGTGGTATGAGTACTTCAAGTGTTTCATGTTCGTCCAATTGCCAAGAGAACTACAATAAATTGTTGAATGCTCACATCCAAAGTCAAAAGAACTACAAAGAAATGGTGAATAATCATAATCACATGATGATTGCTTTCAAGTCATATATGATAATGAAAGAAGGGACATTACCGGAACAATTTATGGGGTTATTTGCTTCTCCTCCATCAATGGTAAATACAACTCATTACATTCTCTCTTCCTCCTCCCCAATCAATATTTTCTTCCTATTTTATTTTTATTCCTCGTTATATGAATATACTTTTGAATGGTTCACTAACCGGGGGAATATGTAAGTATTTGAACTTTCATTCAAATATATTCAACATCTTATCCCTGTTTTGAATTTGGATGAAGTCATTTATTGTGTTTTTTTTTTGCAGCCAAGTGATACTAGTGGAAGCAATCATAGTGACAATCGTTGAAGTCCATGAATCGCTGCAGGTCTTTTATTAATTTTGGATGTTAGTGAATCCTTTTTTTTGGCATCCAAGTAGTGATGCTAGTGAAAGTATTCATAATAACAATCGTTGAAATCTCATTAACCATTGCAAGTCTTGTAGTTACAGTAATCATAGTGACGACAGTAATCATAGTGATAATGTAATTTCATGGTGGATCGAATGTTGGAATGGTTACAGTGAATGACATACTTCAATTTAGTTTAATTTGTAAAACTAATGATGAAATATGATAATATTTGTGTTGCAATATGCATTTTGGGTTTGACTATGATGTATACATTAATTAGTCATTGACTATCACAATATGTAGTTAAAAAATATATTTTCACAAATTGTAGGGGTTAAAATTCCTGGGTTTTTTTTTGTAAAAATCACAAATTACGAGAGTTTTGACTCCCACAATTCACAAACTGTGGGAGTTGTGACTCCCAGAATTAGAACAATGTTTTGATCAATATCAATTTGTGGGGAGTCAAACCCATGCTAATTAACTCCCATGACTAGTAACGAGGGTTGATAAAAAACTCCTGCAACTTTAACTGTGACGGATCATATTGCGAGAGTTTTTGCAACTGCCATAACAATAATTTGTAGGAGTTATTGACTATCACAATATGTAAAAACAACCCCTGCAACTTACGAACTTTTTTGTAGTGAAAGATCCAACAAAATATGATGCCCTTGTTAATTTATACAAAAATGGAATTAGGTAGTCCCCAAACCACTAGTATAGTTTTTTAACTAGCAAACATGTCATTGACTAGGAAAGAACGTATTGTGGAATATATGCTAGTGTAGGTTGGATCTTTGATCTTTCTAGTGATACAATGTATTTTTCACGTTGCTACACCCCTCCTACACCTTAATAAAGTATATAATAAATCTTTAACTTGTGGGTCCAAATTTAAACCCTTACCAGGTTCTAACTAAGGAATCATGCAATTAACCACTGCCACAATGCTTATACTACACTAGCAACATAGTTTTATGGTTTGAGTTATCTAAGCTCTTGTCCATCTCAGTGCTCAATACTACTCCCAAAAAGTATAATACTGCTCAAAAATCTAAAGTGTCCCACTTTAGGAGAAGAATTGATAATCTCTTTTATTTTTAGTATTTGCTAAATAATATTTCCTTATAACTAAATTTTACAAACTTTAAAACTGATTTTGTTTCTAAAAATCTAATTTTTCTTTCTTTCTGAATTAATGCACTTGAAGCTATATATAATTTTTTGAACTTTTTCTTGAAATAATGCTTTTGAAACTTGAAATTTATTATATTTATGAAAATGGTGCATACGAATACTATAACAATACTTTCAAGTAACTTCAGTTGAAATGGGTCTCTATAATAGAATAAGCATGAAACATCAATTAAGGATCACCAATGAAATGAAGTATGATAGAACCAATAATGAGTAATTCAAAATATGCTAAATTTAAAATTGTAGGCTTTAGAGTAAATATTCTATCTATAATCTTGCTATTTGAAAGTATAGATGTAGGGCATAAGGGAGAACTATAAATCCCTCACTATGATAAACTAACATACCTTAGTGATGGAACTTGATGAAGAACCTTGGAAGAGGAACCATAAGTTGGTATTTTTTGGAAGATTGTGGAGAGAATAAAAAGAAATTTTAATGGTGAAAATTGATTGTCTAATCCTTTTAGATGTTTTAAATCTCTTAGATAAATCCCCAAAGTATATAGGAGAAAGATACCCTCATTTAAAATGGTATTGAAAATATTTTATGGCATATTAAAAAAGAATGAACCATTGCTCAAATAATGGACCATAGGTAAAATCATCTAAATTCTCAGTAAATTTCTAGCTCATTAGAAAATTTCAATGACTTCGAAGTGGTAGACTATTGTACCAATGACAAATCTTCAATTTATCCGTCATTTCTAGCAGATTAGAGCATCTTTAGTAAGATAATCATAATACCTTACTTCGGACTTAAATTAATAAATGGTCGATGGTGTTGGAAAGAGGAACAGTAGGCCTTTAGGTAGTGGGTAATTGGACACATAACTATTCACACTCTAAGACAATTAATGTAATGATCCATTTTGGGTGTTATGGATAGACCACTATTGGAAGAATTAAGCCACAAAATTTTTGATAGTGATTAAAAATTTTAGGTTAGGTCAGACTCGTACGAAATCAGAGTCATCTGGGGTCTCGAATAGCCAAAACATTAAAAGCCCCAAAAGGCTTTCTAAAATCGAATTTGGTTGAGTAAAACTCTCAGAAATGAACTTCGTTTGAGAGGGTGGTTTGGAACGTACATGGTTGAGAGTATATTTTGAAATGGAAACTTTTGGGAGATTTCTAAAGTCTATAAGTCCTTGCAAGTAGCTATAGAGGCTGAAACACTGTGATAGCAAGATATGTGTACAGACGTTGTAGTAGTTGTGTATGTGTTATAGCGGTGAGACGAGTGCTATAGCAGGATACCTACTTTTATGGCAGGGCCATTATGGCCGGATAAGTTGGGAATTTATGCATAAAATCTCCAAAACTAATCATTATTTATCCATCTTTTGAAAACTAAAAGGCTAATTTAGGACATTTTCACCAATTTTCTTTGTGTTCATTCGATCAAGGCAAGTTAATACTTTCCCAACTTATAAATTTGATTCTTAATCTTTAGAATAAGTAAGGGGGGGGGGACTTGGGGAAGATTTTTAACATTAAGTTAATGGTGGTTAAGAGGGTGATTATTTTATGGTAAAGGTGGTAAAGAGAGTGATCATGAAATGGTGATCATTGTGCATTAAAATTCTTTCAAAAGTATTATTTTGTTAATGATTAAAAACATTACGAACCCACCTGTATATATTATGTCACTTGAAACAAGTCGTCAAGATTAGAAAAATAATAATTAAAAGGAAGTAGGAGCTACCAACCTCCATCTAATTGCTTGATCTAGAGATAGGATAGCTAACTGAGTCATATGATGCCTGACAAAATTAATTCAACACTCAAATGTCGAAAGGACTTAGGGTGATATTCTCTTAACTTGGATGAGAGACATTAGGAGACATAAATTCATCAATTTTGCACAATGAACATACTAGAATGAGTTGATAGTAAATTATTTGTTGGAGTCCTGATATCTAAGAACTCTAACCATAGTTTAATTTTTATTCTTAATTAAAATATAAGTAGTTAATAATTCTTATTTAAAATTAGTATCTCTGATAATACTAACTTATTTTAATTTTACTAACAAATTATAAAGATCTATAATCATGCTTTTTATGAAATAAAATGTCAACCTAGTTGGGTTACTATGTTTATATATCAACAACTTTAATTCCATTTATGGGTGTAGTGAGGACATCAAAATTCTCACAAATTTGTCAATAAGATATTTATAGTGTGTAGAACTCAATAAGTACCTATTTTTTTATTATATATTTTTTTCACATGTTATGCTCGATACAAAGAGTCAAGGTTCTCCCTTAGTTCCAATTTATCTAGAAATTGAATGAATATTTATGCATCCGAGACTAAATTTTATAATGAGTGAAAATGATAATGAAACAGTAGTAGTTGAAGCTATTGCACAAGTGAGTCATGTTGGGACCATTACACTTCTAATACTGATCAAAATACTAAATTCAAGATCACCTTCATGATATGCACCTACAGGTTGATTGTCCAGTGGTCTACCTCTTCAAGATCAAAACAAATAGCTTAAAGACTTTGTTGGGTTTCACTAGCATACAACATCCTAGGTATTTCTCAATAATACATATGGTTGAGGTTGTTCCTATTCTCTTTAACTAGCAATGCAACATGGTTAAGAGAGTTAGCATAAGCAACCATCTCTACCTTGATAGATCTCACATTGGTAAACTATTTAATTGAAGACTCTATTTTTGGACCTAGAAATGTCATCAACATTTCTCTTTGCTCTCTTTGACTCTCCAGCCTTCTCCTTAAGCCTTTTCTCCTCGATTTTCTTGGAATAAGTTATGATACTTGAAAGATCTGTTTCTTTAATCAACATATAAGTTTTGAATTCTTTAGACACCAAGTTCAAAACTCCTGATACAAACTTGTTTATCCAAGCTTGAGAGTTGACAATCATGAATGGGACATATTTGATAATTACGTGAACTTGGAGAAATACTCCCTCACACTCATCATCTCGCTTCAAATTGATAAACTCTTGAATCTTATCCTTCCTTAGTTCAAGGAAAAAGAATGATCAAAAAATATTTCTTTGAACTCTTTTCAAGCAATGGGACCCACTCTACTAGGTTTTTGACTCTTACTTGATCAATCCAAATTCGAGTTATTCACTTAAGTTGATAAGCATCCAAGTCTGCTTCCTCCATCGATGATACCCTTATGATTTCAATAATCTTGTAGATGTATTATTCAATTTCTTGGGGATCCTCATTCGTCTTTGAGTCATACAACTCCATGGGATTCATTCTTACAAAATCATGAACTCTTTTCCCCATCATACCTACATTTGGGATCACGGGTGCAACTACCTCCCGATTGACTTGTGTCCCTATGTCTTAGGCAAGCATTAAAAAAGCGGCTCAAGATTCTACATATGTCACTTGTTCAGTCAAATGATCATTTGTGTCATAACTAAAGCTAGGCTCTAGGTGCGACATAGCAATTAGGATTTCTAAGACCAAACCATGACTCTTAGCATATCAAGAATACATAAGGTAAGGATTCGAGAAAAAGTATAGAAGTTGTCATGGAAATGTCTAGAAGTCATGGTAGATAAGAGAAAAATTAAAAATAACATAGAATCATTTACATTATTTTTCTGAAAAACATCTATTATAGAGTTACTAGGATAGACCATAGCTAAATTGACATCTGAAATGAACTAGAAAGAAGAACAACTCATAGAGGATAAAGTCGTAAGCATGTCCACAGATCATGAGGAGTTATGATTTTTACTAACAGTTTGGAGTCTTCACTTGTGGTGGTGTAAAGTAAAATAAGACATGGATCTGGATTAATTAGATTTAAAGATGTTGGTTACCAAAAAGAAGATTGAGCTTTTCTCTCATGGAAAGATAGAGTACTCCATTACCAAGGTCAACTATGTGTTTCTAATGTTGATGGCCTAAGGGAGATAAATTGAGTGAAGAGAGAAACTCTTGATATCCAATTCATTTGGGTTCCACTAAAATGTTGTCACGATCGGAGAGTAGGGCCTAGATGTGATATGGAAAAAGAGAACCAAGAGTCCTTGATCAAGTCATCTTAGCATCATCACACATATCATCGGTTCGGAAGCGCATAACATAATAAACAACACATAAGTCTAATAGATTTCGGGGCTTTGGACTCAAGCTATGGGGATGTTGTCAGAAATAGAATAAGCATGAATGACATAGCACATAGCAATTATGTTCTAAGGGGCGAGTAAGTATGACTCAAACTATGGGAGCAATAAGGGTTAGGGACTTTCCAGATAAGCACATTCCAAATTCAACAATCACAATGACATAAGCATAAATGAAAGTATAGCATAAGAAACCATCGTTGAACATAGATAGTCATGTCATTGAAATCAACACAAAGCATGACGTACATTAGAGTTCGATATGTCTAACTATGACTCTATATAAGATAAGACGGGGCCTCGACATATTCTGGGCTCACCCTCAAGTCATAAGATAATGAAACATAAAATAAATACATAAGGTAGATGAAAGTGGGTGTTACCCTTGGAGTATAGGGCTCACCATAAGTAACAACTTTAAGTTCTCCAACTAGTCGTCCAACGGTGGAAGAAAATCACCTCCGGTCCCTACATGGTTAGATCATGTAGACAAAGAGTATGGGTTAGCACATATAATGCACTAAATATGCAGGTATGTCATGCATGTGAACATGATCCTACGACAAGACTAGATAAAAAGAGCACACATTGATACATAAGGAATGCACATAGCCAAGGGAGAAGATATCATAAAAATATGTCATGTCGCGTCGTGATGCATGAATGAAAACCTACATATCATAGCGGGGATGGACCTCAACCGACTACATGAGAAACCAAGCGAGCTACTACTTGGAATTGGACTACTTGCCAGGTAGATCCCTAGTCAACCCTTAAGAAAGAGGATACATAACTAGTCAAACCCTTCAAGAGAGATAACCTATGTTGGCATATGGTTTGACAAAAAAGAGTATGGACCCTTGGAGATAGTCCATCCCGATTTTAATCCCTCAATTCTAAGTCTCATCCCACGAGAATATATATACATATACAAGTTTTCAAAATGAAGGTTCAATACTTCAAATCCATACCATGCAATTTGGGATAAAAAGCCAAATCAAAATTCAAGTCTTTTCATAATTAGGCTCAAAAGCCAAACACGAGTTTCCAAAACCAATGCATTAGGAATAGCTCATTCTACATAACATATCGTATCATGTCAAGATTGGTGTAAACACTCATAATTGCTCAAAGAGCCATAATATAGGCATTATGTGATCATATTTAATTAATTACCATATATTATCAAAATCAAGTCATATCATATCATAACATGAGTGTCAAACCCTTATCAAGAGTTTCATCAAATCAAGCCTTTCATGCTCATGAATGCAATGCATGGAGTATGCCGACACAGTTTTCTAAATTATTTTAGATTCATATTTTAAACATTATAAATAGGTTTTTAGATTATTTTTCAACAAGTTCCTAGATAATTTGTGTGTTAGAGATATTTTAGGTATTTTAGTCAAAGAAAAACATCATTTTTATTCTTGATTCGTATTTGCAGTTTCAAATGAAGAGTTGGATTTCTTGTTCATCAATTTCTTTTGTATTCAATTTATTTTATATAAGTGCTAAATTATGCTATTCTACTTCATAATTCGTGCATCTACACTAAGTATGTATATCTAAATCCACAACTAGGATTGTGAGAACCATGAGGAACTAACAAGGTAAAATTGGATATTGTGTAATTCTTTGAAGGTGTGTTAGGTTGTATTAATTAATCCTCTTTTTTATAATTGCTTTTTAATGAAGGCCTATGTTAGAACTCACCTATTGTTACTTGTCGGATCAAGAAAGTAATGAATAGAAAAGGAAGTAATTAACATGATTTGATTAAGTTGTTCTCATCTAATCAACCGAGCTGGATCAAGCGGAGGTTGTACTGGGATAAAAAGTAAGGGTTAGTAACATCATATTACGGATATAGATCAAGTTTTGTGATGAAATTTATCTATTCAATGGATAAAAGGTTTAGGTCAACCTAATTTACTGTCCTACACCTACACACAAGAAAAGGTTGTATTTATTCGATAATACCAAATCAGGGATTCATAGGGAACACATCACCCTAGTTAGCTCTTCTACTGGTTACATCTCACTTGTATTAGTTTAGTTTGCAAAAAAAAAACTTTGTTTTCTTCTTCCTGGAGATAAATAGGTTAATCATCCTACTTTATAATTGAACTATTATGGAGTCTACCGTATTCCCTATGAGATCGACCCTAACCTTGGTTAGGTTAAATACTTGAAATTGACTGTTTTACCTCAAAAGGAGGTGTGGCCTGAGCGACATCAAGCATGTTGGCGCCAATATTGGGGAATACAGCTAGACTTGTGTAGTTCAAGTAATTTGGGGATTAATCCTTATTTTCCTAATTTTACATTTCTTGTTGTTGTTGTTTTGTTTTAGCGTGCAGGTGTAGCGTATGCACAACACTCAAAGCTGAGGCAATTCTTTGACTCTATTTTATCTATAGATTCAGATAACACTAAGAAGGATGGCCCATGATAATATGAACAATGTTGCTGGTGACGCGGCTAATATAGCACTCAATCCGAAAAACGACAACCCACATTTTCTAAATCCACAACCACAGGGTTTGCAAGCTGCAGTAAATGAATGGAACCAGTATCGGCTTGACCTTATGGCAATGGATGTCATGGGATCTATTGCGTTACCTCCTCTACTGGATGACACAGTTGATCATGTCAAGTGGGTTATAACAGATACTGTAGAATCACGACTTGCTCGTGGGCCTACAATCAGAGGATCTACATAAACATTTACATAATGTGGTGTTTATTTATAAGAGTATGATAAGAAATAAAAACTTGTCGATGGAAATCATTGGGCTCCATGTTTTCCTACTCTATCTTACGGGAAATACAACATTATGGTTATCTAAGCCCCCACAAAGTTTGATCACCAGTTGGGCGGAATTGCAGAAGGCCCTTTTGGAAAGGTTCTTCCCGATCTCTAAAAAGTTAAAGTTGAAGTTAGAGATTAACAACTTTGAGAAAATACTTGGTGATTCTATAGGAGCCATGTGGGAGAGGTTTACTATGTTTTTGAGATGGGTTTCTGACCATCAGATTATTGACGAAGATCTGGTGGAGATCTTTTACAAAGTCCTTAATGAGAATGGCCAAGAAGTTGTTGATACTGTCTTGGGAGGATCATTTATAGATTTTTCATTCTAGGAGATTGTTGAGAGACTCAAAAGAGTGGTCAAAACAAATCGTGCATGGGGAACAAGGGATAAGGCTACCACAAGGAGCTTATTCTCAATCAATACGAGTCCAGTGCATACACAAGAAAGTGAAAAAGTTATGAAACAATTTATGCGGATCAATAATTTAGAATGGTAAATACAGTAGCTCAACAACCCTCATGACCACCCATGTATGAGGAATCCTATTATGAGGAGGACTCTTGTTTTGTTGTTGATCAGGTGGTGGGTTTTTGGCCCAACACCCAAGGGTTAAACCAGGACTATGGGCACCAAGGGCAGGGAAACCAAGGTTGAAACTTTGGGAGAGATGACGCCTTTAGAGACAACAACAGAAGAGGCTACTATGACAGGAATAAGGTACAAGATAGAGATATTGATTGGGGCCGAGATGGTTTCATATCTAGTCCATATATTCCACCACATAATCGGGATTCTGGAGTTGGCTCCTCTCAAGTTGAAGAAATATTTGATCATATGTTGAAGAAGGTTGACGCATTGGATGAGACACTAAGGGAGATGAAATCGATATCTCCAGTATTAATTAGAATATTGATTCTCACTCTGTGGAAATCAAGCAGCTTGAGCAATAATTAAGTCGAATATTGACACAACTCAACTAGCGCCAGAAAGGTACTCTGCCCAGCAACCCTATTTAGAATTCAAAGAATGAGGGGCAGTGTATGGCAGTCACGCCACGTGATGGGAAGCAGACCATTGATCCTCCAATGTTGGTTGATGATGATATCGTTTGTGATGAGATTGTTAAGAGTGTGCATTATGATAATAGAGAGGTTCATGCAGAGAATGGGGAATACGATATAGTGTCAACACCATAGAGGCTTAAACTAATCCCTAGATCTCCTCCTTCGTTCCCATAAAGACTCAAGAAGGAGGAGGAGGAAAGTAAGTTCAAGAACTTTCTATCAATGTTGAGACAACTCTTGATCAACATCCCCTACTTGAAGAATTAGAGAAGATGCCCGTGTATGCAAAGTTTATGAAGGATTTGGTTACAAAGAAGCATACTGTGAGTCGGGAGCTCTCATAAGAGCTCCAACATTGCACTATGATTTCGACTAGGTCCTTGGTGAAGAAATGAGAAAACCCTGGAGCATTCACCATTTCCTGCACCATAGGTGATGTTGAATTTATAATGGCATTGTGTGATCTCGGTGCCAGCATAAATTTGATACCCCTTGTGATTTTTAAGAAACTTGGTTTGGCTGCACCTACCTTGATGAGCATGAGACTGTTGATGGATAACCGTACAGTGAAGAAGCATGTGGGAATACTATATAACATCCTCGTCAAAGTTGAAAAATTTATATTCTCTGTAGACTTTGTGATCCTAGATTGCGAGGTCAACTTCGAAGTTTCCATCATCTTGGAAGGCCCTTTCTAGCCACTAGGTGAGCCCTAGTTGCCATGGAATCTAGCTAACTCAAGTTTAGATTGAATGACGAAGAAGTTGTCTTCAATATTTGTCAATCGATAAAGAGGCCAGATGAGCTAAAGATTGAAGTATGGGAGATTGATGAAGTATGAGTAATCAATGCGTCTGCATTGTTCCGTGACAATAAATCAGACATTACTTGGGAGGAAACCGAAGATAGAAAGAGGCGCTTAGGCGCCCAGGTATATTTCTTTTGACCACTACTCTTTTATTTTGATTTTTGTGTGCATTGGGAACAATGCACATCTTTTTTGATAGGGAGTGGGTAGTTATAGGCCTCAATGAAGTCTGAGTAAGCTTGGCCTATAACTATCCTAATATTTTATTCCTAAGGGTTTTCTTCTTTTTCCTTGTGGATATTTATTTTCTATTGAACTGACATGTTTAGGATATTTAGGTAGTATTAGTAGCATACAATACTCATATCTATGGCATGCATATTCGTATTTTTGTTGAAAAATGATACCCACCAGATTTTTATTTTCGTAAGTTTTGATAGCAACCATACATGATTAATTATTTGAAAGTGCTTGTTCTGATAAGTTAGGCATAGTTGTGATAAAAAGCATGATCTGATAGTTTGTGTTGACATGTAACCAGTGCCATGAGTGAGTGAGGTTAATTGCATGATTCATATTTTGTGTTTTGTGTTTCAATTCAAAACTTGCCTTATTACTCTTATTTATACCATAGATGAGTTGGTTAGTAAAGTATCTTAGGTCATTGTTCTTAAGAGTCTATTTAGCCTAAATAACCAACCAAACATGCTATATATCTCTTGATCCCTGTGTTTGAGCCTTGCATATACCTCTTTATTTGTAAATACCCAAGAACCTTGTCTTAACAAATGATGTGTCCTAAAGTTGGCTATGGTCCTTCCTTGAACATTGTGCACCTCGACTAAATCAAAAAGCTTAAGTTAAGGGTGGGTACCAAAAGTGGCCCAGGTTCCTAAGATGGATATTGTGCAACTCAACTTAGGCTAAAAGCCTAAGTTGAGGGTCGTTGGTGATAGGAGAATCATGAGATGAAGGGAGGTAACTAGTGAAACAAAAAAGGAAGAAAATATGCCAAAGGGTACGAGTGCGAGAAAAATGAAAAAAATGCCTAATCAATGTGCTACGAAGAAAACGAATTTGACAAATAAAGGCATTGTGCAAAAATGAGAATAAAAGGCACCCTAAAAGGCTTAGAAAAAGGGGAAATGAGAAAAAGGATAGGTTGGTAGGGCATAAGTATAGAAAATGTAGTGTCAAGAAGAGTCATTAGTCACTATATTCCTAAAGTATCATATCAAAACCCTCTAAGCCTACGTTACAAGCCTAGAAGTTATCAAGTGATCCTAATCTAACTGCTCGAAGGACTTATTATGAGTATAGGGGAAAGCTTATGCTATTGGTTGTAGTATTTGAATATCATTTTTGAGGGTGAGTGTTGTAATATTATCCCAAGCTCTAAATTTGAAAATATCATCTCGAGTGAGGAATGGAACTTCTTTTTGTGAGGGAACTTGCATTGCATTATTGATGTATAACTAAGTCAGTGATTGTTGCTTACTTATGAGTGCATAACTTATCATAGTTGCACTGTTGGATATATTGGTCTATATTGATTTGCCTGATAGTTATTTGATGTGTATTTTAAAATGGTGAGGGTATATGGGCTTGATTTGGTGAAATTTGTGCCATTAGATTGAGGTTTATGTGTCTCTATACTTCTTGTGTAGATTGAGTTCGTCACTTGAGGACAAGTAATAATTTTAAGTTAAAGGTGTTGATATGCTGCCGAAATACAACACTTTTGATGCTTAAAACTTGAAATTTTGTGTGTTCTCAAAGCAATGTTAGTAGGTTTGATGTATTTTTTTATTTGTGTTGTTGGATTTCAGTGTTGCCATAGTTTTGGCCAAAGTGTGTTCAAGCAGTAGTTTTTGATAATCCATGGAACTTTTTATAGGTCGTGGAAATTGTCACTTGCCATAGAGGGGGTCTCGTAGCAATTTCTAGTGAGGGATGAATTTATGAGTTAAACTCTACGAAGAAAGTAGATGATTCATGGATCAATCCATGAGTCGTAAGTATGGTCGTTCCCTAAGGATCAGAAAGTGGAGAAACTCTAAAAAGTGTCTCAGATGAAACCCCCCACGGGTCGTAGAATCTTACACGGCTCGTGGAAAGGTCTCATAGAATTAGTCTTTTGATTCAGTTGCAGTACACAAAACCCTGATAAATGAGCCAGAGTGAAGCACACACCATAAACCTGCCCGTGGAGTGTGCTGACACAGTTTTCCTAATTCATTTTGGATATATATTTTAAATATTATAAATAGGTTTTTAGGTTATATTTTTACAAGTTCCCAGAGAGTTTGTGTGTTAGAGATATTTTAGGTATTTTAGTCATAGAAAAACATTATCTTTTGTTCTTGATTCGTATTTGCAATTTCAATTGAAGAGTTGAATTTCTTGTTCATCAATTCCTTTGTGTGAGTGCTAAATTATATTATTCTACTTCATAATTCGTGCATATTTACTAAGTATGCGTAGCTAAATTCACAACTAAGGTTGTGGGAACCATGAGGAACTAACAAGGTAAAATCGTATATTGTATAATTCTTTGAAGGTTTGTTAGATTGTATTAATTAATCCTCTTCACTTTAATTGATTTTTAATGGAGTCCTACGTTAGAAATCACCTAGTGTTACTTGCCGGATCAAGGAAGCAATGAATATAAAAAAGGATAATTAACAGGATTCGATTGAGTTGTTCTCGTCTAATCAACTAAACCGTATCAAGAGGAGGTTGTACTGGGATAAATAGTAAGGGTTAGTAATGTCATATTATGGAGATGAATCAAGTTCCATGATGAAATTTACCTATACGCTGGATCAAAGTTTTAGGTGAACCTAACATACTGTCCTAAGTTGCATTTATCCGATAATACCAAGTTAGAGATACATGGGGAATACATCACCCTAGTTAGCTCTTCTACTAGTTACATCTTACTTGCATTAGTTTAGTTTGTTTTGTTTAGTTTGCAAACCCCTCCTCCTTTTGTTTTCTTCTTTTCTGGGAGATAAATAGGTTAATCATCCCACTTTATAACTGAACTATTCTGGAGTCTACCATATTTTTCGTGGGATCGACCCTAACCTTGGTTAGGTTAAATAGTTGATATCGACCGCTTTCTCTCAAAAGGAGATGTGGCCTGAGCGACATTAGTAGTAGATAGAATGATCAAACCAATCCATTTTTTTACTAGTATGGACTTTTTATGGTGCCGAAGATTATGCAAAGATGCATAGTTGGGAATTGGTGAAGCTTCATGGTATGCCTATGTGTAATATTTCAGATCATAGTACTCAATTCACTTCAAATTTTTGGAAGCCATTTCAAAAGGGTCTTGGTACCAGGTGAAGTTGAGTACTGCTTTTCAACCTCAAACTGATAGACAAGTCGAGAGTATGATTTAAACCTTGAAAGATATGTTGAGGGAATGCATACTTGACTTAGACGGAAATTGGGATGATTACATGCCATTGATTGAGTTTACATACAATAATAGTTAGTATGCTAGCATCCAAATGATTCCTTTTGAAGCTTTATATGGTAGGAGATATAGGTCTCTTGTTGGGTGCTTTTAAGGAGGTGAAGTAGCCTTGCTAGGACCCGAATTGGTGTTTGAAGCCATGGATAAGGTGAGACTTATAAGGTAAAGGTTAAAGGTTTCTCAAAGTCATTAAAAAACCTATTCAAATATAAGGAGAAGAGAACTTTAATTTGATGTTGATGATTGGGTCTACTTGAAATTTTTTTCGATGAAGGTGGTAAGTGTTTTGGTAAAAAAAGGAAGCTCAATTCCTGATATGTGGCCCATAAAAGATCCTAACGTGTATTGGTAAAGTGGACTATGAGCTAGAATTATCATTGGAATTGGACTCGATTCATCCTGTATGAAATGTGTCATTGTTGAGGAAATATGTAAGTGATCCTAGTTCCATTGCACCTTTGGAGGGTTGGTGTGAGGAGAATTTAACTAATGAGGAGGTTTGATTGAAATTCTAGACCAGCAAGTTTGAAAGTTGAGAAATAAGGAAATTGCATCTGTTAAAGTCTTATGGAGGAACCAAGAAGTTAAATGTGTCACATGGAAAGTGAAAGCAAACATGATGAAATATTATCCTTATCTCTTTCTCTCCATTTTAGTCCAAGGTATTTATGTATTCATGCTCAAACCCTCTAGTTCCTACATTTCAACTTTTTCATATCATATCACATGCATGCAGACCCATAAAATGGATTTTTTTAAATGGTGATCATCGTAAAAGTTAGAAGATTTCATGAAATATGTTTAAATTGCATTGTTGCATTTACATTGTGTTGTTAAAAATCCGTTCTACTCTATTCAAGCTAGTTTTTTTCTCATTTGAGAATGAATATTTCCTAGAGATAGATATTTTAGTACCCGATAAGATGGAGATTTGAACCAGGAAAAAAAAGAAGAAAATTTATGAAAATAATATTTGGAAAAACATTTTTAAATAGCAAAGTTAGCACCAAGTTCACATCGCATACTTGGCCAAAGATAATTCATATTTTATCCTAGCAAATTTCTAAGCGAAATGAATAGAAATAGATCAGCGGACCTAGGCACCTCTTTATGTCTGATTGTAATTTTTAAGTAAGGAAATTATGGATTTTTTCAACCTTTCCAACACTATACTATGTCATTTTTGATTATTTTTCTAAGCCTATAACTACCCAAATCTTCCAAATTTTCCTCATTCTTCCATAACCCACATACTACAAATATGCTACACCTGTAAAATTATCAAAATACTCCTAGATGAGAAAGTGTATGATCCCAAACTTCTTTGGCAAATCTGAGATCGTAAATATAATCAACACGAAAAATTGTGTGAAAAATGGTCTTGGTTGATTTTTAGGGCAACGAGATCGAAAGATAATTTTTTGAACCGAAAACATAGAACCAGAAAAATGTGTGACATGTCCGCATCGCGGACTTGACGCGGACTTACAATTGTTGTGATCCTTTTATTTTCTACGGGATTAGAAAATTGATTAGAAAATGTTTGGAGAAAAATGTACTGGTATGCGACAGGTCCGCGTCGCGGACCTGGTCTACCCAACTGTACCAGTAAAGTTTAAAATTTTAAATCTTTGGAGGGGAATTTTGAATTTTTTCCTATCCCTCTTAAACTCAAAATACGACCAATATAGGTCGGTTTTGACTTGAAAAGAGTCCTAAAACCTATTATAAACCCCTATTATGCTAAAAATAAAAGTTAAGGCTGAGGAAAGAAGAAGAAGAGTGAGGGTTATGAATTCAAACGCTAGGATCGATAAGGGATTGATTGTTATTCAAAATTCCAGGTATTTAAGGCTACCTAAAGCGTTGGATTGAGTTCATCCATACTTCCCTTCATCTATTTGAGTCAAGTTTGTGAGTGATAACCGAGTAATACAAGTCATGTGATCTTGAGTTCTAAGCTCCTTGCACTAATTTGAGTTTTTATAAATATACTTGAGTAAATTGATGAGTTGCATTGTTATTACCATGAAATTGGAATACTAATCATGTGCTTGATAGCCTAGCCCTAAATGTCACTATTATCCTGTATATTGGTTGAATTGAGATCATGAGTCTAATTAACTGAGTTGAGTAAATTGAACATGAGGAGTATATATTCTTATTTGTTTTACATAGGTATGTGTTGAGCATCTAATATGCCTTATAAGTTGAGCATGATTGATGTGATGTTAACTGAACGTATGAGTGAGGGTCTTGCATAATATGAATTGGAGTCCTGAGTTGCATTCCATGAATGATAATCTTGAATTACTGAGTTATTAAGAAATTGCGTTGAGATATTGAGATGAGTTAAAGAGATGAGTTTTGATTCGAGTCACATGAGCATATTTTAGTCTTGGAAGGAGTATTGACCATCGAGCGGGTAAGAGGAAACACCCTAGAACTATGTTGCTAGCATAGAATAGTCGTGTAGTTAACTCTGGCAACTCATATCCCAATAAATTGACATTCTCTTTGGATTCGAGAGAGAGGAAGAGGTTGACGTCCTTTACCTTGTAAATTTTAGGATGGGCATAGCAACGATGTCGGCATCGTTGTGCATCACTAAATGCATTGTGGTGGAGAGTTATGTCGGTTAGAGAAACTTTCGAGCAATATTTGATTAAGCATATCATGATTTTAAACTGAGTTGCATAAGCATTGATCTAACTTAAAGCATGATTTTAAAACCTTAAACTTGCATACCCATTGAGTCGAGTCATGAGTCGAAAGAGTTGAGTTCTGAGTTGAGTTCCCTGAGTTGAGTTTTGAGTTGAGTTCTAAGTTAAGTTCACTGAGTTGAGTTGTGAGTTGAGTTCTGAGTTGAGTTCACTGAGTTAAGTTATGAGTTGAGTTCTGAGTTGAGTTGAGCCCTATGTGTTTAGTTTAGCCATTTTTACATACCAGTATATTTCATGTACTGATGCCTATTTGGGCCTGCCTTGTTAAGGATGCAAACACAGGTGATAGAGGACTTCAGCAGGTGCACTATTGAGGTTCAGTTCCTTTGCATCCAAAGTTGGTGAGCCCTCCTTATTGTTCAGAGGAGCCTCTCTTTTCATCTTTTAATTGTTATTACTATTTCCTTTGAGCGGGTAGCTAGGGCCTGTCATGATACCATCTGGATATTAGAGGTAGAGACTTCATAGATACTGAGTAAGAGGATTGTTGAGTGTTTTATTTCCAAACTTGTTCATTGGGAGTATTTCACAAGAAATGGTTCTTCAAGTGTCGGTCACGTCAAGGGTACCCTCCCAGAGCGTGACAAAAACTTCTCTCTCTAGAAAGGTGCCTAAGACTCTATTGAAGACAAGAAAGAATTTCTTCAATGTCCTTCGTCAAATCCAAAGATTTCTTCAAAATTCTTCTAGATTCAAGTAAAAGGTATGTAGGTAATGATCCATGGGTATTTTTCACTCATGAAGACCAAAGCATTCTTCACCTTTTCATCATATTCCGAGTATAAACTCTATGGGTTTTCATAATTTATATTCAATTCATGAATTATGAGTTATACTATGATTATTTGTCAAATTATGCATGAATTATTGTAAATTGCATGATTCTCATGGTCTATAAGTGAATTACTCCTACATGAAATCTAGGGTTCATGAGATTCTATATGAGTTCTTACAATTCTCATTCTATTGATGTTATCTTACATAATTATACATGTTCTTGAATCAAATTTCATGATTTTAAGTCAATTACATGTGAATATATACTTAGCCCTAGCCTTAGGTTTTTCTTACAAATTATAATTATGGATTTGCAAGTCTTCAAGCAAGTTTATGATAACAGTGAACTTCACTTGCCAAAGTAGAATACTAGGATACACTGAAGTTCTATGTAATAGCTTGCATGGTCTTATTGTTGGTTATGGTTGATGCGACATAGATTGATAGCTATTTATGATGCATTACTTGACTATTCATAGTATACTTCTACGTGACTCTCTTATACTACACAACATGATTGTGATTCTTTGCACTGCCTATATACTTAGTATATTTGATTGTACTAACACATACTTCTTTATCTACATCGTTTTTCAAAATGTAGGGGAGGGCTCACATCTTACTCCTTAAGCACGTGGATAGCTTCATTCTACATGAAAGATTGTGTGGTAAGTCCTTGTTCTTCGAGTCCAATCCAAGTCTATATTTTCTTTTCTTTTCATTTTTATTCCATGTTAATACTTTGAGGCTATTTCATTCTTTTTCATTTTGTTGACGGTGAGCTAGGAACATGTCCAGAGCCCCTGCATATATTAGATCTATTATAAGCATGTTGGGTTGTATAGAGTCTATGTTGTCTTCTTTGACTATTGATGCTTCTCTCTTATTGAAGTATTTGAGATTTGCTTTATCTTCCTTTTATTTTAGACATGCATTGACACTTTATTTACCTACATATGCTTATAATGTGCTTAGGGGATTGATTGGGGTTTTCTTGGGAATCCTAATCATCATGTCATGCCTAGGTCTAGCCAAGGTCATGACATAAGATCTCAGTGGATATGTCAAATCTCATGGCCACATAAGGCAATATAAAAAATAGATTAGCACAAGGGTCAAACAACAAATAGACGTCAACGTGAAAGAGAAACGTACTTGTAACCATATCTAGTGAATCCTTATTGTCCTATCGGGTATAGAGTGCATAAAGCTTGTTTTAGCACTTACTACCACCACCCAAAGTAGAAGGAGTGCTACACCTTCTACTCTAAAGAAGTAGACTGTCCTTATGGATGACTATCTCTTCCCTTGTTAGCAAAACTAGGGCAATCAGTTATCTTATGCCCCACCTTCCTAGCAAGCATTAGTACCAACCAAACATTTACCTTCGTCGCTCCTGTCACACTTGGGACATGTAGGAAAAGAAGACTCACTCACATTACCACCTTGTAGCTTAGGGTTAGACACCCTATCTTTGTTATATCTTTGGTTTGAAACATTAGAAGAACATTACCAGAGAACTATTGGCCTTATTGAGGAAGGAAATTACCGCCACTAAACCTTTATTGTGAGAACCCACCATCAAGATGAGCCCTCTTTGACTGACTAACCCTTGTTTCTTTTATTTTCTCCTCTTTGATTTGCTCAGTATAAGTCATCAAGGTAGAGATGTCAATATCTTTAATAGGATGGCGACTCTACATTCTTTCACAACCAAGTTTGAGACTCTAGAAATGAACTTGCTCATACAAGCTCAAGCGCAGGCCAATAACATGAAAGCATATTTAGAATACTTCGTGAACTTGAAGGTATGTACCCTCACACTCATATTACCTTACTTAAGATTTATAAGTCAAAGAACTTTTTCCTCCCTCGACTCTAATGGAAAGAAGAGACCAAGAAAAGAAACCTTAAAATTTTCCCAAACTATGGGGCCCTCTTCAACTCTTTCTACCTTCTATTGATTGTACCATACTTGAGTAGCACCCTTAAGTTGATAGGTCGCTAAATTTGCCAGCTCCATCGATATACCCATGATATGCATTATTTTATACACATTATCAACAAAATCTTGTGGATCCTAATCTACCATGGACCGATGGAACTCAAGAGGGTTTATCCTAGTAATGTTCCTAGTCCTTGAAGCCACCAAAGTAACATTTGGAGGGGTTACCTCTCCTTGATTAACTTGAGTAGTCATGGCCTATGAAAATTTAGAGATAGCGGTTTGGAACATAGCATTGGCCACTTGATCGGTTAATGGGTCATTAGGGGTCTGTCCCTCATTAGCATCGACTCTCTTTTTCATTGGTGCTCTTCATGGAGGAATTTTCTAAAATAGAAAAGAACAATTATTAGAGGAAAACTCCTTAAAGTACAGTTTATCACACGACATAGATCACGAAAGAAGTGAAACATATCCTAAACATCTCATACACTTCAATCATATATGCAGTGCTCTTCACACCCATGAATAAGATTCTACTTGATGCGGCTTTCAGACACCATAGGAAATCTTAACATTGTTCACTGATACAAAGTTTTTCATGACCCCAAGCTAGGCTTTAAGTGTGACACGGTGATTAAGTTTCCCAAGTTATGCCCTAAAAATTGGTGGAGGAATTTGAAGAACCCTAGATTGATGGAGAAGAAGACCTTGGGTGAGAAGAAACTTGAAGTGATTTCTGATTTTTGAGAGATTGATTGAGAATAAGTATATTTTAAGTGTATGAGTAGTTATTAGAGAAGTTATAGGTCTAAAATGACATAGTTTAGGGGTTAAAAGAGTAGGAAAGGTCCAAAATACCCTGTATTAAATTTAATCAAAGTGAACCATGAATAAGGATCTACAGGTCGTAGATCCTTGTACATGTCATACACTAGCCTCGTTAATATTAAAACCAAAAATTTGATCTTTGAAGTTGGGGTCTACAACCCAAGCTTAATGAGATGTATTCTTCCCTACAGACCATCCTGTTCGTTCGTAGAAGAGATCCTACAATCATTCTTATGAACCACTCATACCTTACTTTCATGAACTATATTTTATAGCTCGTCAAAGCTTCTACAAGTTCCTTGGCCTCTCCTATAGACACCTTGTCCCAAATGAGACACACTTTTCATCCTCAATCAGTCGAGAAAAAATCTGATCAATCAACAAAAGAATTGGCCTCATTGAAAGAAAGCACATGGTCTTGATCCAAAAGTTGTAATCTTATCAATCTGTTAGCTAAACTCTAAAAAAAACCTAGCCAATGGTCGTTCCTCTATGCAAATGGTTGTAAAACTCCCTATGCTAGAAGCATTTATACTCAATGCAAATACTACCACATTGGCCTTTCTCGGATGGTATAGAATGGTCAAATCATATTCTGTTAGTAGCTCAATCCACCTCCTCTGCCTTAAATGAAAGTCTCTTTAGCAAAAATATACTACAAACTATGGAGGTCAGTGAAAACATCACAATGAACCCCATATAGATAGGGTCACCACAACTTCAAAACAAAAACAATAGTTGCTAACTCTAACTCGTGTGTAGGGCCATTCTTGTTATGTGCCTTTAATTGTTGATAGGCATAGGAAATCACCTTCCCTTTATGCATCAAGACACCCCCTAACTAGACTCCAGAGGCATCACAATATATGGTGAAGTCAACATCCTCCTTGGTTAAAGTCAAGATAGAAGTTGAAATAAATAATACATTGAGCTTTAGGCAGCTCTCCTCATATTCATCGGACTAATAAAATGGCACATTATTCTGAGTAAGCCTATTCAATGGAGTTATTATAGTGAAAATTCCCTGAACAAAACATAGATAATATCTGTATGAACCCATAAAACTCTAAATCTCTAAAGTCAAAGTTGGCCTAGCTCACCCTCAAATAGCCTTATTATTGGTTGGATCTACCTTGGACATCACATGCTCCAAGAAAGCCACTAAATTGAGCTAAAATTCATATTTGAAGAACTTTACATAAATTTCATCCTCCCTTAGCCTCTAGAGTACAATTATCAAATATCAAACATGGTTGGCCTCGATCTTGGAGTATACCAAGATATTGTAGATGAAAACAAACACAAAAGAATCTAAATAGGGGAAGAATACACCATTCATCCATTCTATAAATGTTGTTTTAGCATTAGTCAACTCGTAAGACATCACTAGAAACTCATAATAGCCATATCATGTTCCAAAGGATATTTTAGAAATATCAGACACTCTGATCCTTAATTGTTAGTACCTGGACCTCATATTAATCTTGAAAAATAGAGACGTTCTCTAAAGTTGTCCAAATAAATCATTGATAAAAGGGAGAGGGTATTGTTTCTTGATATTTACCTTGTTCAGTTGTCTATAATCAATGTATATCCTTATTTAATCATCTTTTTGTTGATAAATAGAATCAAGGAACCCCCACTATGATAAACTAGGGAGGGTTAACCCTTTACTCATTGAATAATTAAGTTGATTCTTTAATTCTTTTAATTAGTTGGATCCATACCCTAAGGAGGAATGAAAATAGGCTTGTTCCCACCTCTACATCAATGTCAAAGTCAATATCTCGATTGAGAGGTACTCTTGGAAGGTCAGTAGGAAACATATTAACAAACTTCCAAACCACAGGAATGAACTCCATAAAATGTGGCTTAGCACTAGTATCCTAAATAAATGCCAAGTAAGACAAATAACCTTTGTCAATCAACTTCTGAGCAAAAATGTAAGAAATAACCTTTTCAATTTAGGAACCACCAAAACCCTCCCACTTGATCCTTAGACTACCAGGCATCGCCAAAGTCATGTCTTAGCATAATGATCCAGAATAGTATGATATAAAGAAAGTCATTCCTTACCCAATATAACATTAAAGTCCATCATCTCAAAAATAATCATATCTAGCCAAGTGTCATACCCAGCCAATGAAATAAGATAGGATCAGTACACCTGATCTACCACTAAAGGTTCACCTACCATTATTGATACATAAATAGGCACTAGCATATAGTCACATAAGACATAGGAATAGATAGATCCAGGATCAAACAATACTAATGTAGATCGATGGCAAATCAATACAATACCTATGATAATTGCATCTAAAGCCTCAACCTCGAGTCACCTAGTAAATACATAGCAATGAACTCCCTAACCTCCAATTGTTTGAACCATACCTCTACAACCCTCCTGAAGCAAAGCATCACCTATATCTCTAATTAGTGTATGACCTCCCCTATCGAACTAAGCCTTGTCATGACTCCTGATCTGTAGAGCTGAAGCTCTAGGTGGAGGCATTATATCTCTAATTAAAATAGTTGAGTAGATATGATAAAGACCTCAGTGAGTCTATATGGGGCACTATTAAATGATATGGATAGCTTCTCCACAACCATAATAAGATATTAGAATAGTGAGTTTCTATAAAAAACCAGATGGAATGTCATTAGCATCTCGGGCCACAAGCCTTTGAACACTGGATAAACTATGGCCACCTTTTAATACTGGCAAAGATGCATGCATGGGTCCTTAACACTAAGAAGAGCTACCAGCCCTGTGTGGACCCCTACCTCATAATCAGATACCAGGATATTATCCAGTAACACAAGCCTTTTTAGGGTCCCTAAACTCCTCTTGAACCATCAACTCTGCCTACTTGGTAGTGCTTACAATAGAATGAAAGGACACTCCAATGTGAGATACCTTAAACACATAAGATCTAATGGAAAAGTTCAACACTCTCATAACCTGGCAAACCATTTTTGTCTTAGTTGGAATCAAAGTTAAAGCACGTTGGGATAATTGGCAGAAGCGAGCCTCAAACTTAGTGACAGTCATGCCACCCTACCTCAAGTCCTCAAACCGCAATTTCTTCCTCTCGCACACTCCATGGAATAAAGCTATCCTAGAAAGAACCAAACAACACATCCCACTCTACTATAGGGGATCTAGTTTGTCTACATCTCACATAGGTCCTCTACCACTCCCTAGTTGTCCATTGGAACTAAAGGGCAACAAATAAAACACCGCATAAATCAACCAAACCCACTAACTCTAACACTTCATGGCATAAAGATAGAAATTCATAGGCATCCTCACCCTTACCACCATAAAACTTGGGTGGTTTCATCTTTTGAAACCACTCATAACTGTGCTAATCATCCACTTCAAGAACTAGCTCAGGAGTAATCCATATCAGCAAAGGAACCACTAGTGGCTTGCCTACCAAATCATGAACAACCGAGCCTTGAACAATAGGAACTCTACATTTTACTTAGGTTTGTGAACCTCCTAGTGTGTCTATCGCACTACCACCCTATGTAAGACTCTCAAGATTAACCATCATCCTAAATAAAATATCATGTAACAAGGGCGCATCTCCAAACTTCGGAGGAACTTGGTCCTCTCTAGGCTCAACTACAAGCTCAAGGGAAATACCCCGCTTAAAATCTCTTGCAAGTGTCACTCCTCAAGCATGCCCTCTACCTCTAGACTGACCTCTACCTTTGCTAGGGTCTTAACAATATCTTTGAGGACTACCTCTCCTCCTCGCCTACCAGTTGACGCCCAAGTCCTGGACATCTCCTAAAAGGACATGTGACAACTCAAAATTTATAAAATTTAACCCTACATGATAGGAATTAAAAAAACAAAGGAGAATTTTCCTAATAGCCTTTATAGCCTCTCGAAGATAAGTGACAAACATCTTAACATTGTTTCTAAAGACTCTACTAGATTGGGCTTGTACACATGTGATACCTTGAACCTAGGGCTCTGATACAAATTTGTCATGACTTAAAAAAAGGTGCAATGGCACTCGCCTTAACTAGTAAAGGTAAGTAATCCTAAATAAGAATAATAAATTAAAGACAAAATAAGTGGAAGTAATAGTGTATAAAAGGGTAAGCAATACAATAAGGGAATCAAGAATCTTAAACCAACCCAAGACTAGTGTCACATGTACAAGCTACTATACTAAACAGAACTGAAAAGAAATAAAACAAGTTTCAATGTCTCTATTATCAAATAGAACAAACAAACAATAAAAGAAGTCATCAGGGTCCACTAAATAGACAAGTTGCTACCTTTCAGGTAATCCAGAAGCTCAATCCAAAGTATAAAGGGAACGTCTGGCAAAATTGATATTACAACCTACACACAAGTGCAGAAGCAAAGGTGAGTACAAAACAACGTAATACCCAGGAAGTAAATCTCATACATAAGGTAGAGAATATGAAACACAAGTACTTCAACCACACTACAACCTACACTCAAGAAATCTAGCATCCACATATTAATATATAATTCAAGTAGCACATCATTTCCAAATAAAACATAACTAACATGTCTGAATTATAGTGTTTAACCATCAATACATATTTCCAAAGATTTCACACAGCCATAACATGTAAATAAGGTGCAAGATGACGCAATACAATATCAAATAATCATGATGCATATCGATCCTATGATACACATTCACTGATAAACTCATATCGGAACCCATTGGGGACTCACATGGATGATATATACGCCGGAATCATTTCCCATTGACATAATCATGTATAGCCAAAACTATTTCCCTTCAACTTTTTCGAATCTTGCTAGAACTATTTTCCTTTAATATTTATCAAATATAACCAGAACCATTTTCCTTCACCTTTTATTAAATCTTCTTAGAATCATTTTTCTTTGATATTTTCATCAAATAGTGGGACTCAATTAATCTTTCAAGTCAAGTACATAGGTATTTTCAAGTAGTGAATGAGCGTATGAAATGAGTCCACATGATACATATAAACATCATTCAAACCAATCAACCAAGTCATCATTTCAGTAGTAGAATTATCATCATCAATCAAATCTTTCAAGGATAAGTACATTATCATTATGCAATTTCTTCGATAACCAATTTACTATTATCAATCATGATATATGAGTCAACATTTTCATTAAAACTCTCTAATAATTGAGTCAACAATATCATCAAATTCTTTCAACAATCGATTCAATATTTGCATCAAGATTCATCAATAATAGAATCACATTATCATCAATATTCATCAATAATAGAAATAACAATATCAATCAAGTTTCTTGATACTTTGGATCAATATTAATGTTTCAAGTAGTAAAAGTGACATCAACAATCATGCTTCATAATAACAATTTAAGTTGTTAAATACAACCATATAGTCATTTTATTACTTTGTCTTAATAATTAATTTATTTTATGCCTAATTCAAATTCACATCCATATTTTCATTATTCTTTAACACATAAGAAATAAAATACATAGTTCAATAGTCTCAATAAAGGTTTAGAAATTTACTTGCCTCAAAAAATTCAAGCAATCACTCCAACACTTAAGCTTTTCCTCTTTATCAGGTTTTTGGTATAGCAAAATCTATTCAAGCATGAATTCTAAGATTCTAAGAATAACAACATAAATTTAATAAAATTTTAGAATTTTGTACCAAAATAAATTAAACAATCTTTTTCAAAAAATTAGGGGTAAAAGTACTAATTAACACAAAATCATGATGACCAAAGCATTAGGAAACCATCAGTGAAAATTACTTTAAGAATGAGGTTGAAATTAATTCACAATTCTCAATTCATCAATAATTCATTTTCATGGAAGATATTCTCAAAATTTAAAATTTAAACCTGGGAATTAAACATAGAAATCATGAACTTATTAATGGATAATGAAGATTCAAGCTCAAAATCACTTATTTGATGAATTACACTTGAACAATAACTTCAAAATTACCTCCAACGAGCTATTCAAGTTTAAAAATATAAAATAGGAGTTATTTCCCAAGAACAATTTCATACTCGAGTCTCAGGTGCCGTAAAATCAAACAAGGCATCACTTTTGTGATACCCACCCAAATAGGTGGGTTGCATTTTATGGTGTTGAGTCTCTTTAGTGACCTACTATTTTTGTGGTTCTTGGTCCGCTTAGGTGAACCCTGCAGGCAAGGAGCCATCTCTATTAGCGATGCGGTGCTACTTAAGCGTGGTCGCGTAAGTGATCAAGCACCGCTTAAGGGGTACCTGAGGCACCAGTTATTAGTAAAAATTCAATACCATTCAAAAACTCTCAATCAACACTCAAAATTCATTTGAAATTCTATAAAAATAAATCATATATGTTGCTCTACTAAATTTGATATTTTGGACTCAATCAAATCATCAGCAATAAAATCTAAGGTCTTCTTGTCTCAAAATCCTATTAGTTACAACTAGAATAACATAAGGCATTCAAAATTTAAAAAAAATACTTTTGGGACATCTAAAAAGTATATCAAAACTCACTATAGGACTAAAATCACCTCCTAAATCTAAAAACAATTGGTAAAAAATCAATTTAAGCATAAAAACTCAAAACATTGGCTAAAGTCAAGCCTTTATTGAATTTATATTTAAACTTTAACTTAAGACCTCAAATACATAATACAATCTTAAATCTGATTTCGACAACTCTATTAGACCAACTTCCACATTTCAAAACTGATGCAATTGATAGAATTTTATTCTAAGACTCGAAACTTTAAAAGACTTTGAAAATTGAAATTGAGCAACTTAAATCTTTAGAATTTAATACTTACCAAAAATCTCAACTCTTCATGGAATTTCTAAAAACCAACCTTCAGTACTGGTCAAATAAGACTCGTACTCACTTCGAGAGGGGTAAATTAATTTTTTTTTTTAAATTCTAAAAATCACCTTGAAAATTATTACAAAGTGTGATACCTTTAAAGTTAGAAATTCAAAATAAAGGAGTAAAAGTTTAACATTTTGACTTTTTATAGGTTTAACGAGAGCCATCTATTGTTCATTGATACGGGGTCACAGATAAGATCTGGAGACTAGAAAAGTTAGAAATTAAAGCCTATGAGCTATTATATGATTGATAGTATATTCTACGAGCCATAGATGGTACTCATAGATAAGATACTATGACTTGAAAAATTAACTTCAGATAGGACAAAGGATATCTATGGCTCATCATTTGGTTTACGGGTCATGGTTAGGTGGTCCCTAGATTGAGATTTAGAGAATATCATTTTTCAATACTTGAATTCTATAGATGATGTTGATGGATCATAAAAAAAGTTTCTTGGATGAGATACTGGGGCTCAGAATTTAAGTCTGATTTCTATGAATATGAATCCACGGTCAATATAAGAAACTACATACCATGGATGGTCCCTGTAGTTCCTCTCTAGTAGTTTTTCTAAGAAGTATTTTAATCTTTTCCCATCTTTTTAACTTTTATATTATATTATTTTGGATTATTTTAAGTAAAATTAAGGGGTTCCTATCAACCTAATCTCTTATTCACTCTACTCGTTACCCAATTAGAAAATTCTCTCTCTGGAAGAATCCGCTGAAGGCAAGATCAAGGAAGATACTAAGGTTCCATAAAGCAAGCTTTTGATTCAAGATTTAGGACAGAATTTCATTCTAAGTATGTGAAAATTTCATTCATGATCCTCTTCCATCCATGAAATTCTGATTTAAACTCTAATTCTCAAATTTTAATCATGATTCAAATTAGGATTCTAATAATTTCTCATGAGTTTTACTCAATCGCATTGACTTTTGCAAAATTTATCTACTACTACATAATTTAAGAATGAATCATGATTTAAAGAGAATTATGAAATTAAGATGATTTTAAGCAAATATCACTTTAAATTTTAGGAAATTTACACTTGCCTTTGATTAAAGTATTCCTAGTATGATTTTACTAGATTAGCCTACTTCTAATTGAAGTAACCTCCACATAATATTATGATTTGATTACTTTCAATAAGAGTGATCCTTAATATGACATTATGATTTCAAATTTCTTCTGATTAAAGCTCTCTCACCATGACTTGATGCATTTAATTAAGTATCCTTTGCTACCTTATTATGAGATCATGACATAATTCAGGAGTTATTCTTATGATTTGAGATTTTTACGAAAATATGGATATTACTAGATTCTTGTCCTTCTTTTAAAAACTAAGATTAATGATTATGCATGATTATTCTTATTGAGCGAATTACCTTTCAAGAGTTGGATTAGCAGCGATTACTCAAATTTCTAAACTACAAGTCACCTTAAGATGTCTCTATTGGACAAAGACTAGCTAGTGGATTCACCTAAGCTCATGATTAAGGTTTTTACCAGGAAAGTAGGATAACCTCTTTTTGGTATGGCGAAGACACTAGACTCCATGTTATATCTTAAATAATTTATGTCAGTTAACGATATCCCTAACTTAGCTTATGATATGCATTGACCTTGTACTAGTTATCATAGTTATTTTAGTTATCTCATATATGAATTTCCATACCATGTTTTACTTGGTCATTACATCATCAATTTTCAGACTTATCATGTTAATTCACCATGTTATTGCATATTTTCTGTACTCAATACATTCCATAGTATTGACTGCATACTTCTTTTGCCTATATGGATTTATAGTATAAGTTCAAGTGTTTCCCGTAGTATTGGACCTGATCATCATGACTAGAGTTGGTTAGTCATAATGATCCGAGGACATTATGCTTATGTCATTTCTTAGAGTCAATTTTATGTTCAGACTTTGAATTAGTTATGATCTATCCTACTAACTCTTCTACATTTGTAGAGGCTTTTCAGACTTTGTCAAATATTCAATTTATATTAACACTTCAGATTTCCTTAATATCATATTTTGTCTACACTGCATATGCTTTATTTTACTTCAGTTTGCTATCTCTTATTTAAGTATGCCTATGATATGTCATAGGGTTAGTTGGCACTATTTAGGATTCTAAATATTGAGTTACAATTAAGGGATAGCTTTGAATTATGCCACAAATCCTGATGGAATGCAAACGTCCTCTAGGTGTCTAGGGACCAGGTCCCTCGTCAAAATAACAATCAATGAAAATAGTGTAACTAGTAAAGCAACAAAGTAAAATCACACAATTTATTTTACGTGAAAACCACCTTGCTCAAGGGAGGAGAAAACCTTGACCTATACTCGCAGGATTTCAACCCAACTCCATTAACTTTGAAGGAGCAAAGTTTTCAATTACAAACTCTTGCAATCAAGGAATTTAACTCTAAATCCCCTCCCCCTCATTGTGATAACTTTACCACAGCTTTTAGAAAACTAAATAGCTATTCTAATACCCACTAAATTGACTAACTCTAGCCAACTTAGACTTTAACAATCACCATACTAACTCTAGCTATGAACACAACAATGACGAGGAATGGTTTCCTGATTATCGCATTCCTTTATAGAATAGGAATCGATTTATAAGATGTAAGCACTTGATAAGAACAATGAATTACACTAAGTAAAAACAACTCTGATTTTCCTAAGTGTACTACTCGAGAGCCTCACCAAAAATACTCACAAAATGTGTATAGAAACCCTCAAGCTTTCTTCTCAAGAAAGTTTGGATACATATACACCTAACATCAGAAATATTTGGAGTAATTTCATTGGCTAGATAACTATTTTAGGGAAGGAAGATGTGCACCAACAAATAATAGATTGTCAGTGTACTGTTTGTCAGGTGTCGCTTTCAATTTCACAACACTCATTGGATCAGGTCCCTTATTTGTTCCCATGGTTTGTTAAATCATCAAAACTTTATAACCTCATTTTTCCCCTATTTGATGATGACAAACCCAGACAAGCCTAGCATTGAATTCCAACACATTCAACATGTTCAAGCCATTTCAACAAATTAAATTGTTCCCCCTATTGATGAATTCAATTCTCCCCAATGTCAATTCTCCCCCCCCCCAATAAGTTCCCCATATTATTTCTCCCTATCACCAACACTTAGCACACTTGTTTGGTTCTGAAATCACATA
The DNA here is from genome assembly GCA_038996855.1 of Solanum aculeatissimum. Lineage (NCBI taxonomy): Eukaryota > Viridiplantae > Streptophyta > Magnoliopsida > Solanales > Solanaceae > Solanum > Solanum aculeatissimum. The sequence goes on from JBCEWC010001028.1 coordinate 31,302, forward strand.
TCAGTTTTCCCCCATTTGGCATCATAAAATAAAATTGACAGTAATTCTAGAATTAATGCAATACAAGTCGAATACAATCAACATTAGTAGATATCACCAGCATAGAGGAAATGACTTAAGAGAGTTGGGGAGTTGATTAAACATGATGATTGAGCAGTTTCTCCTAAAGATCTGCCACTTGAGCATTCAGGCGCTCATTTTGAGTTTTCAACATGAGAACCTCCTCAGTATCAGGTCCCTTAGATTTTGCTTGAACTGGTTGAGCTCTTAGCAGAGAAATTTCAGCATCTTTTTTACTTAAAAGAGTAGTGAGCTCAAACACTCTACTCACTTGTCCTGTTTTCCCTGCAATGCACTCACACTCAATAAAAGTGTTTAGAGTAAACTTTTGTTTCATCGTTCCCTTCACATAACACCAAGAGGAACACAAAAATAAGTGAATGCCTTTATCAGCAAGAACCCATATCCCATTCCATGCTTTCATCTTTAACGGTGATGGTCTTTTGCATATGCTCCAAGATGATAGCAGGTAGGTTTAGGTCTTCAAATTTACTGAGTTCCTCCATCATGAATAAATTTGCCCCCGAAGCAATAGTACTTTTCTAATATCTTGGCAACATAACCTTGTTGATAAATTTAAAAAAGAGATGATAAACTCCTTTTACAAGCTTTTTAGGAGTACCAGATCCGTTCAGATTTGGAAACTTGCCGCACTCATTCAAGAACTCTTTTAAACTCAGTTTTCCAGCAACATATTTAATACCTTCAACAGGAACACCTAGAATTTCACCCAACAAAATGTCATTCAAATGCAACTTCTTTTCTCCCACTTGAGTATTCAAACTCACGTAATCTAAAAATCTCAAATTGTAGTAAAACTCTCTTACTTGATCCTCATGTAAAATTGGACTATTTTCAACAAACATATGTGTCCAATTTTCTAATTCCACAGCATCTAACAAGTCACACATACTAGTTTTGGACCTAATTTTTGGGTCAAAGACCCTTCCAGTAAGCACTTTTTGGGTTTTCAACATAGACACTCTTTCCTCTCTAGTTAAGACAGAATCAACTTTCTCTTACATTTTCTTAGGACCAGGTCCCTCTGACTTGACTTTTCTTGATCACTAGCATCTTCTTGCGCTCTCTTTGTTGTAGATTTCACTCTTATTTGTGGTTGCTTTCTCTCACCAGCATGACTCTTTTCCAACTCCATTTTCTTTTGCTTCTCAACAACCTTCAACTTGGACAATTTTGATCATTTTGTTCTCAAGGACCAAGTCCTCAAGTACCCTACTCTTTCTCAGCCTTCTCCGATCATAGGTCTAAACTTTTCTTGCCTTAATTGTTTCCCTCATCCATTTCTAAGTAGCTTTCGTAGTAAAATATGAACTTTTCCTCTTTGACTTTTTATCCTTGGTCATGTTTTCTTTCTCTTTACTAAAAGTGGGAACTATCCTTCATTCTCAACAGGCACAGAGTCAGCAATAGAAGAGATCTCCTGAGGCATAATTATTTTTGAAACAGGATTGCCCATTGACTCCTGAGCTATCTCAAACCCCCTTCCTTAATCCATATTCTCTTTCATCTCTGATAAACACTAAGCCACGAATTCTTCACTAGTAGTAAGAATATGTGACTCAACCCTCTTGTCACTTAAAATATCTCCTTCTACAAAAAATGTCAAATGGTACAGTAGGAGAGGGACCAGCTTGTCTTGGAGAACCAGCATGTTCATTCTCAAGAAGGAGAGTTGGCTGAACTGGTTCAAGAGGAAAAACATTTTGGATGACATTCAGATTTGGAATAGGGTTCTTTTTAGAGCATAAAACATAAGGTTTTTTTATTTGTAAATCGGGGGGTTTCTTTTCTAGAAGAATGGTTGAGGCTTTTGCGAAGAAGTAGGCTTTTTAGAGGAAAACTCTTCTGATGCTTCTATCTCTTCAAGAGCATCTAGCATTCCTTGAGTTGAGTCAGATGGTTGATACATTGTGAGAGATTTTTTATTTGCAAGGAAAACAAGAAGAAGAGTAGAGCTTTTTGAAGAGATTTTGAAAAGAACAAAAACGTTTATAGGGATTTTTTAGGACCTTTATTTTCAGCAAAGAGGGAGTTAAGACAGTAAAAAGAGAGTAGGTTCTTGGAAAGGAAAGAGTGCTAATTAGATTTTCAAGGCTGATGGGATTGCTATAAACTAACAAAAAGCTGACACAGAGCAGTACCTATGGATCTCAAAAGCAAAGTAAAAGTAATGTAAAGAGTGCTAACCTTTTGAATTAGGACTAGGTCCCTTTCTGAAGTTTCAACTGATTAGCTTGAGTTCTTTTCTGAGCTTTGTTTTCTCGCATCAAATCTCTATGCATGAGTACCTGCAGAAAATTACATGAGTTTATTCAGTCACAAGAAGTATTGCAGAAATAATAGGATACCTTTCCTTCTAATCATAGCTAAAAAAAGTTAATTTTCTTCAAAAACCAAGAATTCACTCCATCTTCAGCATCCTTAGCTTCAATATATTCTTCTCAAATTGATACCTACTCAAAGCCTTTGTAAACTTATCTACAATTTGATCTTAAGTTTCGCATACGGACATTCCCTTTTTCAACATTGTCCTATAGAAAATGGTGTATCACATCAATGTGTTTGGTCTTTTTGTGATGGACCAGATTCTTTGCCATATTCAAAGCATATGTGTTGTCATACAATAATAGAATAGTGTGTGTGGTGACGCAAAAATCTTTTAATTATTGTTTTATCTATAACAATTAGGCACAGTAAGAGGTAGTAGCTACATACTATACTTTTGCAGTTGAAAGAGAAACAAAAGTTTGTTTCTTGATCCACAAGACACAATACATAACCCAAATAAATGAGCCATTACAAAATTTCTATTTCTATCTACTAGATACCCAACATAATCAACACCAGCATAACCAATCAGCTCAAAAACAAAACTAGTAGGAAAGTATAGGACTAGGTCCCCATGTTTCCTTCAAGTGCCTCAAGATTCTTTTAGATGTCTTCAAATGGGACTCTTTTGGCTTTGATTGGAACCTTGCACACATTCCAACATTAAACATAATGTTTGGTACGCTTATATTCAAATAATGATCCTATGGCACCCATGTACATAGTCTCATTAACACAAGGACTAGGTTCATCAGCATCTAACTTAGAATCTATTCCCATAAGAGTGATTATAGGCTTTGCATCCTCTGTTTGAAATTTCATCCACGACTCCTTGATATGTTTCTCTTGGATAATTAAGGTTCCTTCAGGAGTTTGTTTAATCTGCAAACTAAAAAGGAAACTCAATTAACCAATTTGCTTATTTCAAATTCACTTCCCATCAGTTTTGAGAATTCACCACATATAGACTCAGAAAGAGCACTAAAGATTATATCATCATCAAAGACTTGTATGATGAGTACGTCCCTTCCTCTTGTCTAAAAAAATAATGTGTTGCCTATTTTACCTCTTTTGAAAGAATTTCCCAAAAGGAAATAAGACAACCTCTCATACCATGCTCTAGATGTCTGTTTCAATCCATACAGTGCCTTGTCCAATTTGAACACACGATTCGAAAAAGTCACAACCTTGTCCAATCCAGGAGGTTGTTTGACAAACACTTCCTCCTTTAGGTAGCCATTCAAGAAAGCACTCTTTACATCTATTTGATAGAGCTCGAAAACCAAGAATATTGCAAAGTCTATAAGAATTTTGCTGGCTTCCATTCTTGTAAAAAGAGAAAATATTTCATCATAATCAATGCATTCTTCCTGATTGTATCCTTGAACCACCAGCCATGATTTGTTTTGAACAATAGCTCCATGTTTATCCAGCTTGGTCTTAAAGATCGACCTAGTTCCAATGATTGTTCTATCAGATGGCTTAGGAACCAGGAGACACAACTTACTTCTTTTAAACTGGTACAACTTTTCTTGTATGGAATTCACCTAATCAACATCGTTTGAAGCCTCCTTCACATTTTTAGGCTCAATAGAGGAGACAAAGGCTGCAAATGTCGTCATGTTCCTCATCTTGGATCTGGTTTGACTTCCAGAGTCTAAAGGTGATATGACATTATCCAAGAGATGAGAATATTTAAGTCTCTATGAGGATGTTTTGGGAGCCTGACTTACTTCTTTTTTTCCATGCTAACTTCTTCGTCATCTATATTTTCAGGCTATTCAACAATGTCTTGTTCATGATCAACAACTGGTTCAGGACTAGGTCCCCTATTAGGAATATCTGCATCACCTGAAATATCAAAATCAAAATTAGTCTGCTGCAAGTTACCTTCACCAATTTGGTAGCATTGACACCATCCCTGTGAAACTATAATAGTTCATCAAATTCAGCTTCATCTTGATCCTTCAATTTTTCATGCTCACCAAATCCATTAAAGATCACATACACACTTGTTTCAATGCACTGTGTCAATTTGTTGAAAAATCTATAAGCCTTGCTGGAATTTGAGTAACCAACAAATACACCCTCATCACTTCTCTCATCAAACATGCCTAAGCCTTTCTTGCTATTATTGAGAACATAACATTTGTAACCAAAAGCTCTCAAGTAACTCACTTTAGGTTTCCTGTTATTGAGCAACTCATAAGGTGTTTTGTTAAGAATAGACCTAATCAAGCATCTATTTGTCACGTAACACACACTATTAATAGCTTCAACCCAAAACTTCATAGAAAGTACAAAATCGATCAACATTGTTCTGGCAATATCCACCAAGGTTCTATTCTTCCTTTCAACCACACCATTATGTTAAGAAGTTCTGGGAGATGAGAAATTTTGATGGGTTCCATCACAGAAGATGTCCATATTTGCACTTTCAAACTCAATTCCATGGTCGAACCGAATCCCTGCTATCTTACAATTCAACTTAGTTTATATCATCTCAGCAAAGATCACTAATACATCATAGATTTCATCCTTAGACCTTAAGAACATGGTCCAACTAAACCTTGAGTATTCATCCACTACCACCAAAATGTACTTCTTTCCTCCTCTACTTTGAATTTTCACTGGCCCACATAGATACATATAAATCAACACCAGTGGTCTGGTAGTACTAGCCTACTTTTATTTTTTCTTGAATGAGGATCTGGTATGCTTTCCTTTGACACATGCTTCACAAACTTTATCTTCTATAAACTTCACTTTTGGTAGCCCATAAACTAGGTTCGTTGCAGCAAGTTTGTTAAACGATGAAAAACTTACATGACCAAGTCTTTTATGGCAAAGTTTTGTATTCTCACTTTGAGCACTAAGACATGTAAGGTCATTTCCCTGTATAAAATTTAGATCAGCCACATCCATGTTCTTCACCCTTTTTTCCATAAGAATCAATTCTTGTGAATCCAGATTGGTGACAATACAATTTTTTGAGTGAAATTTCACTTTATTTCCCTTATCACAGATTTGAGATACACTGAACAAGTTAAAATTCAGTCCATCCACATAATAGACATTTTCTATTGAGTGTTCTAGAGACTTTAAGTCCTTTTAATACCAATAATACAACCCTTTTTTCCATTTCCAAAAGAAACACCTCCACCTTAAAGTGCTTTGAGTGAAAGGAAGCTTTCAAGATTTCCAATCATATGCTTTGAGTAGCCACTATCTATGTACCAGCATAGGCTACTACTTCCTTCACTTACCTGTAAGAGATTACTTGTTAGTCTTAGGAACCCATTTCAATCAGAGTTCCCAATAAGAAAATAAGCAAGTAATTAACACTTTTCTTGTCCATGGGGGTAGAACCACTTTCTTCAGCTAAGAAATATTCTGAGAATTCACCCTAGAATCAGGTCCTATTCTTCTTTTTTTGTTCAAAATATCCTGCCAAACGTTCTTCAGAATTGTTCATTGCAGGACAGTTAGTGTTCTGATGACCATCCCTTCCATAGGGAGTACACAGCAATAAATTTGACCCATTGACATTTTTGTTGTGAGTGGTATGAGATATACCTTTCTTCACAAATCCCATACCTTTCTTGCTATTTTCTCCTTGATGAGTCAGAGTATCTAGCATTTTAGAAGAAGTAGTCCATTTGAGTGATTTGGACAACTCTTCTTTGACTCAGACCAGGTCTCTTCCTAATTGAATATTTCTTTCTAGAGCCATAGACAATTTTGTTTCAGCACCATTCAGTCTAGCTTCAATCTCAAGATGCAGGTTACTAGCATTTTATTTTCCTTTTTGATAACACTTTGTTTTTTCATTCAACTTTTTCCAAACAACTACATTTTTTAATCTCAGATCTATCGCATGTTTCTCCACTTCAGATAATTGAGAAACTAAGGTAATTTTTTCATCTTGAACAAGATCTAACTGACTATTCAACACATTCTTTTCAGCAGTTAGCTCAGTAATTGAATCAATAAGAATAACAACTAACTTCCTTAACTCCTTAATAGAAAAGATGTGCAGATCTTACTTAAAATCATATAGGGTTACCTCTTCCTCAGGTTCATCACCATCTTCAGACTTTGCCATGAATGTAAATATTTAATTGAAGATCTTATCATCTTCATTCACAACCATCAAAAAAGCATCCTCTGGGTGCCCATGCTCTTCTGACTCATTAGGGGAATTTTCCCCTGTCAGGGACCTAGTCCCTTGAGTTGTCTTTGTTGTTTCCAACCTTGGTATGATCTTTGTACTCGTCTTGTGCATTGGACAATCTCTGATAAAATGCCCTGGTTTTCCACATTTGTGACATAGATCATTAGCAGTAGAATCTCTGCTAGGATTTTCCTTTTTCTTGAATCCACCATGTTTCCTCATAATTGTTTGAGACCTTTTAGTGAGGTATGCCATGTGATCTTCATCTTCTTCATATTCTTCACCTTGTATCACCTTCAGAGCCAATGACTTGTCCTTTTTAGCAGCATTATTTTCTCTATTCAACTCATGAGTTTCTAGAATACCAATCAAACCATCCATAATCAGCACCTTCAGGTCCTTGGCCTCAGTAATTTCATCAACCTTGTTAGCCCAAGACTTGGGAAGAATTCTAAGGATCTTCCTAACTTGCTTGCTAAGATGAATAAGAATAGGTCAACTACCCTATAAGGATCCTTATGCTCGATCTGCAGGGTAGAAACAAAGTAAGGGTGAATACACTAAAATGTACCTAGTAGGTTGAACCAACTGGGTAAGAGAAATCGAATAAGTATGTAATAACAAAGAAACCTACAGCAGCATCCAAGAAAGGTTAGTACACAATAAAAATATATAAAAAGTCTTATAAGATATCCCACATGTCCAGTATTACAACACCATAAGCAATATATGCATAATATATTAAGTCTCATCAATTCACACATCGAGTATTTCTCAACCTAGGTATCACAATTTATCAACCTTGCCACCTGGCCATAGTCAATGAGTGTTGAAATGTCTCAACCTTGCCACCTGCCCGCGGTCATGGGATAAACAAGTATGGATCTCACCCTTGCCTCCTACACGTGTCAAGGGGGTGGTACATCTATGGAACATGTTACCCTTGCCTCCTACTTGGGTCAAAGGGTGATACAGTGCAACATAATACAACACATGGCAATGATATCCACTCAAATATGTGCATAATTATAACAATATCATAGTAAGAGTAATACAGTATATGTCTCTCATAACATGAAAAATAATATCAAGTGTCACAATCTATCATAATATCTCAGGTAATCCTAATCACATCAATGATAAAATATATCAAAAATATCGGACCTCACTCATCCCCGCAATATAAACCCATCATCATGATGTCCAAAAACAAGCATATTACAAGTACCAGACCTTACTCGTCCATAAGATAGATATATATATGATCATCACAGTGTCTCATTAACCATCAAGTTACCAATACTTTTCCCTCAAATAGCATCACAAGCCTCCTTTATTATATCATCTCATAGGATTCTAATCAACTAGTTTTCATCTCAAATTAACAATATTATCACAATTACTCACAATTCAGCTTAATCAGAATCACGATTCTATCAACATCTCATCCCATCAACACATTACTCATAAATCAGTTTATATCTCGCAATTACCACATAAACATGATCAATAACTCAAATCCATTCCCAATAAGGTTAGTCAAACCTACCTCAATGCCAAAACCGCATCGAACAAGCTTTCAATCAACTCAAACATCCAAATAATCCTCAAATTGACAAATCACTATCAAAATCAAATACTATGTATCAAGAAGAGCATTTTGATATCCATATTGGCATGAATTAGGCTTAGGAGTAAAATAGTTAATATTTGGAATAAAATCCAAAGTTCCCAATTTTAGATTGACTTAAAAATCAAGTTCTATGCAAAAGTTAGAGTCTATGGGTGAAAGTCCCACTAAAATCGAGTTTAAAACAAGTGAGAAATCAACATTCAAAGTTTAGAAATCATAGTCTAAAAATCTCCAATTTTGGACATCTAAAATCGTGATATTTAGGATAAAATCAAGGTAAAACTTATGAAAAATTATGAATATAATGTTAAATACACTTACCCAAAAAATCCTTCGAAACCTTTCTTCAAAATCACTTGAAAAAGCTTGAAAGTTCAAAAATGGATTAAAAATGATATTTTCTGATTTTAACATTGTCCAATTACAAAACATTCTCCGCGAACGCAGGTGAGGTCCCGCGAATGCAGAGATGACTGTCAAAAAGACCTCCACAATTGCGAAGACCAACCCCTGAACGCGTAGAGTAAATGGGAGGGGGGCACTCACACACTCTAGCTACTTCGCAAATGCAGACTAGCCCTTCGCGATAGCAGAGGGTAAGCTCACCAGAACTCCACGAATGTGGAGGCTTCTCCGTGAACGCGAAGGCTTCTCTGCGAACGCGGAGAAGGAAATACACTTGCACCAGATATCAGCAAACCAACAATGTCAAGTCCAATTTCCTACTCTGAATGGACCCTCGAAACTCATCTGCAATCAGAATTACATAAACTTTATATGTATCCATACCAGAAATAGCGATTTAGCCTCAACGGAATCATTAGAAATCGATTTTAAGGTCTTCGCGCCACACTTATCAATGCAACTCGATGTAACTAGTTGAAAACTCAAAATACCAAAACTGTCCTTGGCAACTCCAAAAAATATAGCAATGTCATTTCTAGCATTAGTTTCACCATACGGAACTACTAGAACTGTCAGAATTCTGGTTCGAGCTTCGAACGTCTGAATGTTGACCAAAGTCAAACTTTGATTCTGAAAATAACTAAAATTATAACTTTGGGCCTAAAAATTTGATTGTAACTCCGAATTCAGTTTTATAACTTTCCATAGACCAGTTTCGATATTCTGGATCTAACGAAATTGACGGATCTCCAATCTGACACCAGAAACCTAGAATGGTATAAATATTTACTTTTTCACTTAAGCTTCCAAAAAGTACAAAAACACAAATTTTCCATTTTAAAACTCTGGATTTCGGTTCCAACAATACAGATAATTCAAAAAAGACCCAATGTAACTTACAAAAGGGTAAAATAGTAATTTTTATAGATAAAGCCAAAAATGTCCAACCATGTCATTACATTATTCACCACTAAAATAATGTTCGTCCTCGAACATAAAGAAAAGAGGAGTACATAAAGCCTCAAAAAGGTTGGGATATCTAGCACGCATATCAGACTGCAACCCCCATGTAGCGTTATCAACAGAACGATGTCGCCACTGAACCTTCACAAAAGGTATATCTTTGGATCTCAATCTCTGAACCTGCTTGTCTAATATAGCTATAGTTTCCTCCTCAAAGGACAAATCTGGACCCAACTCAACAGAATCATAAGAAATTACATGGGACTCATCTGGAATGTACCAGCGGAGCATAGAAAAATGAAAAATAGAATGAACAAATGATAATCTCGGTGGTAATGCCAGCTCATAGGCAACATCACCAACTCTCCACAAAATCTCAAATGGACCAATGAATCTAGGATTGAGTTTGCCCGTCTTCCCAAATTTCATCACGCCCTTCATGGGTGAAATCTTTATCCATACACTATCACAAATAGAGAACTCAAGTGGCCTAGTCCTCCAATCAGCATAACTTTTCTAGAAACTTTGAGTTGTCAAAAGTCTACTATGAATCAAACGGAGCGGGTCCATGGCATCTCTAAGTAGATCCACACTTAACACATCATCAGAACCTGAGTTGAACTATCCAATGGGTGATTTACACCTCCGGCCATACAAGGCCTAAAATAGTGCCATGTTGATGCTGGAATGGTATTATTATATGCAAACTTTGCCAATGGTAAGTGTTGATCCCATCGGACTCCAAAATCAATCACATAAGCCTGTAGCATCTCCTCTAACACCTGAATGATGCGCTCGGACTAACTATCTGTCTGGGGTGGAAAGTTGAACTCAACTCCACTCTAGTACCCCAAACCACATTATAGAGCCCGCCAAAAATGAGAAGTGAACACAAATCCCATATCTGATACTATAGACACAAGAACACCATGTAGTCTGACAATATCTCAGAAATACAACCTCATCAACTACTTTGCACTGTAGCTAGTTTTCATCGATAAGAAGTGAGCCAGCTTGGTTAAATGATCGACCACTATCCAAGCTAAATCAAACTTGCCCAAAGTCAAGAAAAACTTGTAACAAAGTCCATAGTCACACTTTCCCACTTCTACTCATGAATAGGCATCTTTTTTATTGATCCACTGGACTTTTGGTGCTCATACTTGACTTGTTTGCAATTCAAAAACTTTGCCAAAAATTTAGCTATGTCCCTTCTCATCCCAAACCACCAATAATATTTTTTTAGATCATGGTACATCTTAGCCACACCCGTAAAAATTCAGTATCTAGCACAATGGGCCTCGTCTAATATCAATTACACCCAATCTCCCACCTTCGGCACACAAACTCTACCATTTATCCTCAATATTTCAGAATTAATAGTAGCCACCTTGGCTTCATCCCTCAACACTTTATCATAAATAAAGCACAACTCGGGGTCCTCAAATGTTACGACCCAAGAGTAGGGCCCAGATGTGACATGGCGAAGGAGAATTTGAGAGTTCTTGATCAAGCCATCATAGCATTATCACATGCATCATCAGTTCGGAAGCGCGTATAATAAATAAATAACACATAAGTCTAGGGGATTTTGGGGCTTTGGACTCAAGCTATAGGAATATTGCCGGGAATGGGATAAGCATGAATCATATAGCACATAGTAATTTTGTTCTAAGGGGCGGATAAGTATGACTCAAGCTATGGGGGCAAGCAGGGTTAGGGACTTTCAAGATAAGCACATTCCCAAGTAACTCATATCATAATAGCATAAGCGGAAATGGAAACATAACATAAGAATCCATCACTCAACATAGGTAGCCATATCATTACAAGTATCATATAATATAACATTCAATAGAGAAGACATGTCGAACAATGCCTCTACAAAGGATAAGACGGGGCCTTGACATGATCTGACCTCACCCTCAAGTCAAAAAGTAAAGAAACATAAATAAAGACATAGGTAGATGAAATAGGATGTTGCCTGTGGAACATAGGGCTCACCACAAGCAACACTTTGAATCATAGCTAGATGTCCAATGGTGGAAGGAAATTGTCTCTGGTCCCTACAAAGAGTATGAGTTAGCACATAATAATGCACTAAGTATGCGGGCATGTAATGTTTATGAACCTAGGCCTACAACCAAACTAGATGAGAAGGGAACATACATAGAATGAGAATATAGGAAAGGATAGTATATCAATATGCCATGAAACCATGATGCATGAAATGCCATAATGCTTATAGTATGGGGGATGTGACCATAACCGACATCCAAACTCATGTTAGCTAACTCATGAACTTTCCTGATGAGGCCTCCCATCGAATTAGAGAAGATTTCTTGACAAAGGTAATCTACACCACATCTTACGACCCGGTCATTTTAGTATGCTAGCCATCTTCCTTACGACCCGGTCATTCCGGAAGGGTTTACATAACATATCATATCATATCATAGCATACCTTACGGGCCTCCAATTTTGGTAGTATACCTATGTTGGCACATAGTTTCGGGAAAGGAGTGGGACCCTTGGGGATAGCCCACTTACTACTCCAATCCTTCTTGGTACTAAGTCGTCATCTCATAAGAATACGTATACATATACATGCTTTTAAAATGGAACGAAAACACTTGACATCATAATCATGCATACTTAGGCTTAAAGGCCAAATCACTTGCTTTAATTTCATGCATAGATTCCAAAAGGCCAAATACATTTCATAATCATGCTTCATTAGGCTAAAAAGCCAAATACACTTTCATATCAAACTTCATACATAAGAGTAGCTCCATACTTGTCAAATCATATTGGTTTAAACACGCATAGTTTCTCAAAGAGCCAAATCATAGACAATATGTGATCACATTATTGTCATAATTCATACTTGTTCAAAATCATAGTCATAAACATAATTGGGACTTAGTCTTCATCATAAGCTTCATAAATCCATGTTCATGCATGCATCTGCCATGATTGATGATGAAAGTAACATGGGTAATTGAAATTCATAAATTTGAATCCAAATCAAGAAGAATCCATGAGAATTTCATAGTTAAATCGACAATTAAAGCTCAATTTAACATTTACCCATGCATAAATTAAATAGTAAAGGGACATGCATACTTGTACCATTTGAAATCAAGGTAATATATCAAATAGGGGCTTAATTCATCTCAAATTCATTAAATAATAATAGCCCACACTTCAATTGAAATAAATCATCCTTAAATTAAAATATCCATTTTAAGAGAATCATAATTTCATCAAAAAATTTAGAAAAGGATTTTGGGTCTTCATGGTTGGAAGAGAAACCATGAATCAAACCCACATACCTAGAATTTAACAAGAAGATTGAGAAGATTCTGATGAAGAATTAAATTTTTTCCAACTTCAAGCTTGGTCTTCAATGGTGGATGAGATAAATTGAGAGAATTTAGGAGATGAATTTGAATGCTTGAATGAATAAAAGGGGATTAGGGTTTAATTTAGTTAGGAGACTTTAGAAAGACTAAAATGGCCCTAGGAATAATTAAAATTATCAATTAACCATTAATGAAATGGGGCAATTAACTGAAACAGTCGTTGACTGAAGCATTCATACTCTTCATGTAACAGTTCACGGACCGTGAAACCCATCGCGTGACTTCACTTGGTTTGTGCCTCAGCTTGAAATCTAGAACAACTTTCTGGATCACTTCACGATAGCACTCACGGTTCGTGAAGCTGCACACGCACCGTACACTGGACCAGGAGCCTCACTTAGTCTGGAGTCCTAGACTTGGGGTCTCATGAGTTTCTGAACCATTCCACGGAGGCCTTCACGGACTGTGAGGCGTTACACAGATCATGAGGTGGTCCATGGAGACTTACTTTGTTTTGGCCTCGATCCATCCCCTAGCCCCACTTTCTGGATCAACCCACGGACACCCTCACAGGTCGTGAGCCTTTCCACGGCTCATGACCCCTCTCGTATGGCCCTGCCTTAGCCAACTTTGGCCTTCCTTTTCTGGAATACTTTTGGCCACGGATAGTCCCACAAAAATAGCCATAACTTCCACATACGAACTCCGATTTGAGTGAGACCAATTACATTGCAAAGATAACTCAAAGAGCTTTGTTTTGATAGTTTATAGTCTACACAGTTCACCTCATACCAAGAGAGGTAGCCATTCGAAGTCAATTCTCCTACACAGTTTCATACAAAACTCTCCCAACACGATTCTCTTGAATCAACCACTTAAATAGAACTCTTGGTCATCACTACACAGCCATAACAAGTTCAAAATGAATCTTGATCCACTAGTACGAAGTTCAAAAATATTTTGGGTCGTTACATGATCTCCCTTGGGAATATTCATCCTCGAATGAGCTAGACCACGACTTAAGGAAGTCAGTCAAGCAAGAAACATTTTTCATCATAACTTATAACGGATCATGCATCATTTTCAAATCTATTTAAAATTCATGTCAAAACATCAGTCAAATCATTTTTTTGCTCATGTATGCATGCAATGTCATGAAACTCAAGAATTTAAAGAATTAGGACCAATAGAAAGGATAGAACCTAGTACCTTAGGC